>QXVZ01001620.1:0-32799 GCA_008931825.1 Phallusia fumigata
CTACAATACACAGCGGTGTCACGCCAAAAAAAAACGTATCTCATTTTCGCCATACAAATGTATTCGATTTTTTGAAAAAAAAAGCTGTTTTAATTTAAGCTGTACCGTAGGCGTCCTTGGTAAATACCGGATATTTAATGTGGAACAGTAACAAAACGATACGTTTTGTCAAACAATTCTATTGGTTTTTCTATGCACTGTTTGACTTTTAAAATTTAGACGTTGCAAATTATACATTTCACAGAGTTAAACTTTAGATTTGATTTGGAATAAAGTTTGGACTCTTAATTGTTTTATTTTTGGTTACTAAAAAAAGGTGCGCATAGCCTTCTATACAGCAGTACATGTTATNAATTTAGACGTTGCAAATTATACATTTCACAGAGTTAAACTTTAGATTTGATTTGGAATAAAGTTTGGACTCTTAATTGTTTTATTTTTGGTTACTAAAAAAAGGTGCGCATAGCCTTCTATACAGCAGTACATGTTATAATCGCGTCATTTACTGTCAAGTACATCGTTAGAACGATTACAAGCCAAAATGCAACAACGGTGTTACGTGAATCGGTTTCACGGATACTCATACCAAGTTCCCATTTCGCTTTCATAGGTGAAGGAGTGGCTTTGTGCCGATCAGACACAGTTTCAACATCCATGTCTCGTCAACTCAGCGGTATCACATGAAATTACAAACACATTGTAATCAGCTGCGGTGAACTAAAACAGCGGACCTAACAAGAAAATCCAAAAGACCAGTTGGCAGTACACCGCCTATCTTGAGACGCTCACCTTTGATTAGAAAGCTGTTTGACAATGACGTTTATGTGAGTTTGCACTACGATATACGTACTGCCAGAAAACCTTGTTTGTTGTTCGTTAGTTCAACCATCCCACGTAAGTGGGACAGCTTTAACAGTCTTATAACGTTCTAACGAAATCCGTACAACTCAAACAGTTAGCATCACTGACTTTTACACAAGTTTTGATTGCAATGGATAAACAAAAAACTGAAATCTCACGTCGATGCGAAAAGCTAATTTTTATTAAGCTGTGTAATAACCTTTACTGGCATTAGCTACAGTTGTACAAGTTCTACTGTGTTGTCACCAACCGAGTCTCACATTTAAGCTGTAGACATTAAACAAAACACGACTTCTGCCGCCGACCATTCAACACATGATCGCTTCTCATCGTTCTGAAACAAACGATCGAGTCACAGAACTGTTTACAAAATAAACATACAGGGCCCTAACAGCCCGCTTGTCTATTCCACAATCAATATGTTTTATTAGCTGTCATCAGAGATGCAGAAACGTGTTAAAATCTCAGGTTGCAGACATAAACATTTGGCAATAGCGACACAGACCAGCTAAGGCAGTGGTTCTTAAACTTTTTGAAATTGTTTGCACAACGGTCTTCCTGCAATTTTTTACTTGCGGTCCAATAAATACTTAACTCAAATTAACTTCACTCGATAACTTCACCCTAGCAATGGTTTGTGTGGTGTGTCACAGTCGCATTCACGAAGTCACATAGCGCGTTGGTGCCACAAAAGGTACAATCATTTTAAATATATTAATAGTCACACGATATATCACCGACTAAGAAAGATTGGGGATCCTTTGCGGTCCCCCTAAAATCGTCTCACGACCCCACTTTGAGAACCACTGTTCTAAGGGGACAAATCTCTTGCAAAATCAAAACGGTGACAACAAAGCGCTGCAGACTGAGCGTCGGCCGATGTTAGTTGTACTTGTACCGTATAATATTATGACTAAGCAACTAAACGCTTCAGTCGTGAACTATATATACACGGCGTTACATTCAGGATATGGAATTGTATACACAAGGATAAAAATGTCTTTCTGATGTTGACTATAGCCCGATGTTTACCAAAAGCCAGTTGTCACTAAGGAATTGTGTTTTGACGCGGATGCGTGTCAACATTGCTTTGTGGCGCTGGCATAACAAAACGAATTTATTCACGCGCCGTTGGAAATAATGAACTTTGGTTTGCCGTGGCGTTCTCGGACGTTGAGGCGCGTACAAACCGTTCATCGTGATCGAAAAATAAGAGAGCATTAAACCAGGGCTACCACATTTTATGAAGCATCGATGACAATAAAATACTTCCACTGGGTATGCTAACAGTGCAACTATATTTTGGCACTCTGATTTATCAAGTGAGACGTTATGACCTATATATCGTTTTACGATTTCAGTAAAATTTTGCAAACGTTGCATTTAATACTGTCAATATATGTAACTGCAAATTTCTCTACTTTATATCTGTCTTTCCTCAACTACAAAACCAACGTTTCGTCGAGTGTAAAATCCCGTTTTCGGCCGCGCTGCCGCAGAATGACTGGTATTAGTTACTTGTTTACTCACCTGCGACGAGCGACCCTCAATTCGGCTTGGAGGGTCGCCACGATTGGCCATCGCAACACTTTCAGCTGTCAAAACTCGACGGTACGGAATGACGTTCAAAACTTTTTATCCGTTTGCTATACTTTGTTATTTTCACCTCACGCCGGTGTTACGGCAAAAATATTGAGGACATTGTGTATGTGGCGGGATCCTCACAAATAATTGCAGAGAAAAGTTCCCAAATGTATGTATCCTATAACGTATACTGCATATATGACACAGACACTTTATTTAAGCATCGTCGCTAAACGACAGGTTGTTCAAAGTTTCTAAGCGAGATACGCAACACTAGTGCAAGTCATGTTTACAAAATAACAGAAATGATTTGGACAAGTGTGCTCAGGTCCGTTACAGACTAAGGTATGGCAGAATGGGAGGACGGTTTTGTTTTGAGGCTTTGTACTGGTCACTTTCCGCAGAGTTGCAACACGTGTTACTCGTATGAAATGCAGTGTGCCGATTTAGGCACTAAAATACCGAATGATTTACTACACATTGCGAATAATATTTTTATCACGATTAAAATGCAGACATGGCATAAGCTACACGCCAAAAAATGACACATGTAGAACTACTCGTAAAACCTCGCAAATACTGGGCACGTACGTACGAAAAAAAGGGATCCATCATTGCAGCTTCTGACCAATCTTCGGCATCAGGTAAGGTCAGTAGTTTGTGAGTCACACCAACCGAATCCCCATTGGTTCAAACGTCAATGAGCAACAGTTTTCTTCTCTTGCTGTCGGGTTCCTGCCCACTTCCATTATCCGCATCCTGCTCCTTGTCCTTATCCGCGTTCGCACCTGGATGTCTTGCTTCACCTAGCTCTTCCATCATATTTCGCAACTTTTCCAACAGTTCTGGATTCGGTCCGAGTGTGTCTCGCGTCTCCCGCCCTTTTCCGGATGTCCGTGGCTTTGCGCTGCTGTCATCCAGCGCTGGGACAAAAACACTGCTGTCATCCAGTGAACTATCAGCGGTTGTTGAGCGTCGTTGCTTCAGTTCGAATATTTCCTGCTCAATGTTTTTCTTTTTTGCGCGTTTCTCGGCGACGGAGGTTCCATACATGCGTATTAACTCGCCCCACGATGAAACCTGTTATTTCACGAATATAATGGGTTGACACAGAAAGGATATTCTACACACAATGAACAGCATCGTGTACAATAAAGATACATATGACAAAGTAATTGTCGTTGTATTATAGGCTAAAAGACCACGTCCACTTAAGTTGAAATGCTATGGGAACTAAACTGGACTTTTGGAGTAATTGGTCACAGTCACGAAAAAAACGAAGGTTTACATTTTATGTCTTTAAATATTCTCCGACGTGTATGTTTTCTAAAATGATAAAGTGTTCGCCTGCCATTTATTACCTTGGGGTGGAGCAACTGAAGGATTTGTTGCGCAGCAATCTGCTTTCCGACCTTTTTGTTTTTGGCGGTTCCCTGTCAGTTAAAACACAAAATGTAATAATCCAAACACTGCGTTCAATTTAAATGCACTTGTTCATACTGTGACAACATGCTTCCCGCAATCCATCTTGTACTCGATATTCTTGCCTTTACCGATCTGCACATCGAAATTAACGCTTGTATCGGCTATCCCCTGGTTCCTGGAGAAACACAACGTTTCTTTAGGCAGAGATTTTTGGCAGAAAATAATTTCGTGGGAAAGGTCACCGTTTTAAACATTCGGTGAGAAGTTGATAAGGCAAGTAGTTTCCGGCGTGCACACAGAGATCGTATACACGGTGGTCCGTCACCGAAACGTCATTGAAATATTCCACAGAAGTTTCCCCGGACAGATTATCGACTTGTTCCTGTTGCGAAAATATTTACAAGCTAAGTTTGTAATTGACCCTACTGTAACAAGATGGCAATGAAAGAAAGTGTGTTGTTCCTCTTATTTAAAAAAAGGTGGGAAGGGTGAGCGGTATAACGTAAGGGAGACTGATTACCTTAAAACCAGGCACTAAAATCTCCATGGTGGCAAGTGCTGCTTTGTTTTTAGCAGTTTTCTTGTTAATGCCAGATGCAATGCCATATTCCTTATTCTCAATCATTACCGTTGCCTGAAATGGCTCACTTGAATCTTCTGCAAAGAAAGTGTATGTACAAGATGAAGATCACTGTGCCTTATTCGGAAACTGATAAATAGAGTAGGTTGTTTGTTTAAGACGGTCCAAAGGGTGCTTTAATGTACTATAAGTTAAGTGATAATAGGTCTGATAATAAACCTTACCTTTAGTTGCAAAAACATAGTGGGGTTGAGTTCTTAGCACACTCTGTGCATATTCGTGCATTACACACACCATTGGTTTAATACTGGTGTTGAACACAACCTCTGTAAAAGGGCACAGAAAAACATTTATTGACAATAAAAACATCAATTGCATTTTATACTGACAACCAAAATGTACACATTTTTTTACTTCTGTACAGCAACTGAATTAACTTACTATGAGGCCTTTCACTTCCACCTTCTCGAGGTATTGACAATGTTATTACTTTTGCTGGTCCCAGCTAGAAACATTAAAACACAACACTCAGTGAAACAAATTTACAGTTGGATTTGACATGTGTTTTTTTTTAAAATGTCACCTTCTTAGGCTGTGCTGTGCCATCTTGTCCTGACATGTTGGCTTCATGTTTTTTCTGACGAGTGTACTTGCGCTTATCAGACCACTTGTTAAAAAGTGGGACTTCCACAGTGTCAAACAAAAATCGTTTGTCAAGATAACCAATCAGCTCCTTTTCATCTTCAAGGAAAGCAAAATGGGATTAACTAAACACATATGGGACCAAAAACATACCATACCTAAGTGTTCATTTTGACAGTTGTGAAGAAATACTTTCGGGACAGATTCTTCTTGCCTTTGGTCTGAGTTTTCACTTTCATCTTTGCTTATGTTTTCCGAAGCTCCATTTACAACACTTTTGCTGGTTTCTGTATCATTCTCTGCTGTAGGAGGTTCAAGTTTTTCTGAAGCTGTTGTACTCAGAACATCCTTTTCAAACTTTTCCCTATTTCTCTGGTTTTCCAAACAAGGAAAACTTGCCAATGGAGGATTATGCCTCTGTGACATAGACAAAAAGACTTAAAATCTTACATATATATGAGTTTCTCAGTCAAAGCTTACCCGAATTCCACCCATGCTGACAACATATGGACGTGACCATGTAACAACTCTGCTTTGCTTGTGCAAATAAAAAGGAATGCCACTACAGTGTGGTATGTTGACCCATCCTTCCGGTAGTGGTTCCAATGATGAAACAGGAGTTTGGTACTAGGATGTAAATACAGTTAAGTTAAGAAAAATAGAAGGTCAATAATGTAAAAGACAAATTGCTGGGGAAAAACATATTTTGGAAAATTTTATGCAGTTAAAAAAAGCTAAAACCTTTAGTTTTCTTTTGGTAAAATAGCGGATGGGCTCAGCTACATCTGTTTCCTTATTCTGTAATTTAAAAAAGCGGATTTTTAATGCAATGTGTCTGAGTTTGTAAAATTCCAGTGTTCATAGAGTAGCATCAATACCTTCGAACTTTGTTGATCCCCATTTACATTATTCTGAAAGCTTTCTGCAATGGTTGAAAAAAAGTTTAGTTTGGAAGGATTTTTGTTTTCCGCAAGGAATTTTAATTTTCCAGTTTTGTTACATTACACTAAAAGAAATAGTTTTATCCTTGATGATTAGTCAAAAAGTCAAACGATTATAAAAAATGATTGTCACCATTCTGCTGATCTTCATCCACTTCATCAGAAAAATATTCATCAGCAGAATTGTCTTGACTTTTTTGGGAATCAGATTCCACTTGTTTTACTTTTGCATTTTCTTCAGAAACTTCAGGTTCTGTGTCCAAGTCAGCTTCTGACATTTCTTAAGCTATACCAAAAACTTTTTCCACATTAAATGTAACCTACTCCAAAATGAATTACATGGCACAAGCAGACTACACCTCTAACTGGAGTCTTGACTTGACAACTTATTTATGTTTTAAAACTAATTTCAAAGGGTCATTAACATTTAGTTAATTTAGTAACATTCCATCACTTTATTCATAGAAAAAACAAAATCTATGTTTCATACTGTTAATAGGGATTTCATCGGTTTTGTGAAAAACATATATCTCTAACATAAATACAGTTCTCAATAATTTGGACTGTTTAATGCTTGTGGGTTAACCATGCCTTACAACTCCATGCCACCTAGCCAACATTATTAACCCAGTGGCTGGAATTAAAAGCATGTCAACCCTGTAAATTGCTTTCAAATAAACCGACTATTTTTTACAGCATTCATCACAAATATGTTGTTTGACTCAAGAGGTTTATTTGCTTATGGTGCTGCTTCCAACAGATTGTATTCTGTTTCTTTTGTAATAAACCAGAAAAACAACTATAAAAAGACAGCACCAAAAGCTATGTCAACAAACAAGGACGGGCATAAGATATTTTCTTGTAATTTCAATTCAAATCGTTCCTCATGTTGCAAAAGTGTTACTATTATTAAACAGTTCACACTCCATACAAAGTTACCAACATGACTCTGAGATTTTTTGTAACAATGTGTTGTTTGTAATTTAAAATCACTGGCTTTTTTAAGTTTTGTCTGGTTTGCAATGCTGTTTCACAGGCGGCTTTCCACACGACACATGTAACAACATTAACAATATACAATACTGCAGGCTGCACCACAAGGCCAAACTCGAAGGCTAATTTTTACCAAAAAAATTAAAAACACGTGTTTGACAGTTATTATAAAACTACGATTTAGAAAAAACTACGACTGTCTGCAACTTACGATTTTTTGACATTTACAAATGCGAGAACGAGATGTTCCCTGTTGAAAATAAAGCATGCTCTACCGTGTTCAGTGGTGCATAACGTATTGTAAAACTACCGATGCACAGCAACTGGTATTCAGACATTAAACAAATACTGTTTTCTTGAAAAGAAACACAGTAAATATTTTTAAGGCAATCTATAAATTTTATTGTGATACAGTATTGTATGCGCTGATTGTACATTAGTGCAGTGAACAATCGGTGACATACTGTAATTACTTGGCAAAGCAGCTTGCTAAATGCTGCTGCCTGTTATCAAGTCACGTGACTTATGGCTTCGCCAATATTTTTAAGTGCAATAATGGAGTTAATGTCAATTAAATAACGGCAATGCTGACGCGACGTTGAAGTCGCTAAAATAAGTATTTATGATTGCAAATGTCGAGTTGATATCATGACAGAAATTAAAAGTCAGACCTGGATTCCTACAACAATTGTGCTTGTAAATTGTAACAACTTTTTTGTGCTAATGTTTTGTCTGTACTAACTCAGTTTAAGATTATTTTTAGTTATAAGGCTTTTCTACCGCATAGGGGTTCTCGTTAACTAAAAGCTTTAATTAAAGGACTACCAAGGCACAATGGCAGTGTCATTTTTAACTGAGTGATGAAGGGGACTGGGAGGGGAGGGGATGGTTTTGCAATTTGTTACATAGAAAATTAAAGACAATTTTTGTATTAAGGAATATTTGTAGATTTAATATGGACAACAAGCACAAGTGACATCAGTGGATGGGTGGCATGGTAAGGCAACTCTGCCGCCACGTTACATTTTTTGTTCTGGTAATCTTTATTCTTCATACCTATATTACACACTTTGGCTACTATTTTCAAAAAGGGGGAATTAATTTATTTCCTTAAATATAATGGAGTTAATGTAATGACAAAGTGGAACGTGTACAAATCATAAATACTTTGTCATTTTGTTTGTATGATATCAAATCAAACATGCTATTGTTTATGTTTAAATCCTTTGCACTTGTTGCATCATCATGTGATAAGGTTATACCTAATGAGTACATAATGACAAAAAAACACAGTGGTAAGGACTGTAGGGTCTACAAAAGTGTTCTTAATAAAGTGTTATTAACATTGCTGCAGAGTAGCATACAAGAACAGCATTATGTGAATTTGGACACACAAAAAAAACAAAAGTTCAAGTGACTGAACACAACAGTTATCCAATGAGCTTTTACAATAAGTTTTATTACATGGGTTTGGATACAACGGGTTTGTGTCATTGTCCGTATTAGTTACATTAACATACATTGCTTCTGAATATATTAGGGATCATCATTAGTTTATGTAAATTCAACCATAAACTAAATAGGATAACATTTGACAATCTTGAATGTTGCTTCAAATAGATTACAGACTCAAAAGGTGGTGATAGATGTACATACATCATACATGGATATTGATCTCTTTGTATGTGATGTAATTGCTTGTTTTGCTTTTACCTTTTTACTTGTCAAAGTCTTTGATGATAACAGTAAAATACCTCATATGTTTGTGTGCCTATAGTTTCTACAGTATACATTTTTTTGTTTATTAAATATACATACAGCGCATGAAAACATTTCCTCTCTTGTTAATTGCTTAAACTGAAAATGAACACGTGTATCAGCTTGACTACACAATTTATCTTTATTGCAGCATTGGTCGGTTTATGTAGAAGGCTGTATTATTTCAGCAAAAATGGCGAGTTGCTCCTGTTGCCCGGCATTTCGCCCAAGATACAAGCGTCTTGTGGACAATATCTTTCCCTCAGTGCAATCAGAAGGTTTGGTTCGCAGTGAAATGGAAAAGTTGACCTACTATGCTGTCTCTGCACCAGAGAAGTTGGACAGAATTGGTGATTACCTGGCAAGGAGATTAACAAGAGATATTGCACGGAAAAGAGACAAGTCTGTATTTGTGGCAATGGAAGCCCTTAATCAACTACTTTTAGCATGTCATGCTCAGCAGATAAACTTGTTTGTAGAAAGCTTTTTGAAAATGGTTGCAACACTGTTAGAATCTGATAACTATGATTTTCAAGCACTTGGAACAAACTCATTTGAAAAGTTTTCCAAAATAGAGGAAGACACTGCTTCATATCACAGGAGGTACGATTTTTTTGTTTCTAAATTTAGTGCAATGTGTCACAGCAATGAAGACAACCTTGCAGCTCGGAGAAAAATACAACTCCATGGTGTTCATGGATTGAGAGGAGTAATACGCAAAACGGTCAGTGATGAGCTGCAGGTCAACATATGGGAGAAACAGCATATGGACAAGATTATTCCATCACTGCTGTACAGCATGCAAAACAGTCAAGAACAGAATCCTGCAGACACTGACATGGTTCCAGCTTCTGATGTTGAGCAACCTTCAACACTTGCTGAAGAATCACTGCGTGAGTTACTGTCAAGAGCAGCTTTTTCCAATGTCCCAGCTGCTATTTACCCTGCATTAGCTCACATGGATAATCATGAGCTTTGGGCACCTGACAATTCCTTTGCTATTAAGTCTTTTAAAATTATCATGTACTCCATACAAGGTCAATACAGTCATGTAATTGTCAAACTGCTGCTGGATCACATTGACACACACAACAGTAATGACCAGCCAATTAGAGCAAGCATACTTGAAGTTTTGTGTGCAATTGTCCCGATTCCAGCATCCACAGCTATTGGACCATCAGTAATTGATGTGTTTAACAGACTATCACAGCATTTGAGAATTTCAGCAGAATCTACTAATCAAAAAACCTTTCAAACTGCTTTGGTTGAAACAACTGGTGTTCTGTCCAGCGTAGTCCCAGACTACCAAAAACTAGAGGCAATGTCATTTTATATCAACAGAGCACTTGAAGCAATATCTGATCACGATTTACGGGAAGCAACATCAGCTGACTTAAACTATTCCAGTTTGTTGTTGCAGTGCATTCAACAAATTTCAAAGACCTACAAAATAAATACTTTATCTTCATTATCATCCAGTTTGTTAGAACCTCTTCTAAAGGTCACTCTAAATGTTGGTCCAAATGACAGGTTAATTGCACAAAATGTGTTGCTGGTTTTGTTGGACAAAAACAACAACAGAACAAAACTGAAGTTGGTGAACTCGGAGTCTGACATTGACCAACTTGGTTTGGTGTCGTCAACTGCAAGCAAGCAAGACAGTGAGTTTTTGGATCATAGATTGCACAGTATTTTCTTGTGGCTCTATGAATGCTTTACTCTTGAGGATAATACCACTGACAATTTTCAAGCTTTGTACAAACTAGTATCTGTGCTGTGCTTGTCAGTAATGTCACCTGATGTCATTTTAGAGTTGTGCCGCATCATTTTGGCTGCTCAAAATTCGGTGATAGAGAACAATGGGGAAAGCTTTCAATTAGACAGCAGCCAGCTAACAACTCAACTTCTGTCTTCGACAGCTGCATGTGTTTTGGTGCTAGCACATTTGTCAGCTGTGCCAGAATTTCAGCACTACGCCAACCAAGTGATGCTGGAGAGGAACTCTGTTGCACCTCAAATCATGCCAAATTTCACACCAGGCCGCAAAAGGTTGAATACTCCATTGTTCGATTCCACTTCTTTGTCAAAGATTGTTTTTTCCAGTGCATTGATATCTGATTCTCTGAGAGGCAGAGGTGGTTTTAATGTAGAAAAATTGAGTCAGCCATTGGCTAGCTATCAGATAGACACTGTAAGTGCAGATGGCCATCGTGGGCCAGTTGATATTGAATCGATCAATATTGAATTCCCAATTAGTAGAGAAGCCCCATCATTGGCAGCAGTCGGTGTTAAACCTGTTGAAGCTATCACCTACCAATATTTCAAGCAGCTTTTCAACAAACCACCTATTTCAAGGAAAGAGCAAATAGAAAAAAATAACAAAGTCGCTGAACATATCAAAAGTGTGCCATTTGAGCAGTTAATGGCTGAAAGGCCACCGGATCCCTGTGTTATAGCGAGGAACTGGGTAAATCAGGTAATGGAGGCTGAGGATTTTACAGAAGAAGATGATGGCTTAGAAGCATTGCATTTTCCGTCACTATACGCTTACTGAACTTGTGTGTGATTAACTAGAAAAGGTTAGCTACCTGTCTTACTGGTAAAAACACTGGTTACATTGTAGTAAGTTGCAGAAAAACAACCATTGTTTCAATGATTTGGCTGGCGTTTTAGTTGTTTACATCAATACTTTCTGTTCTAGTAACTATTTCTCGTCATGTTCTTATCCCTATTGTGTAGGTGCGATGTACTGTTTATCTATGTATTTTAAACATATTTTTCATAACTACAGAGTAAAAAATTCTTGCTATAAATCTCTTTATTTCATGGTAAAACTTTTAACATGTGAGTGTGACAGTATTCGATTTGATAAAATTCCAGCTTTACCAACACAGCTTATATATTTGTGCAATATGTAAAAAAAGGATGTTAAATAGCTTTTCGTGATTTTGTTCAGTGAATTGTGGTAAATGCTGATTGTTAAAAAAGGCACATTTTTGCTTCTTTTTTTGTTTGTTTTTCCCAAACATGGACTAGTTGTTGTCCTGTTTAATCACTGTGCTTTGTGCTGTTCGCAGAATTACTCCTAGGGTGTATTAAGGCAAGCTGAAATGCAAAGCAATACTGACTGGGACACTGTTACTTACCTGCGTAAGTCGAAACCTGCACCTGGTGCTGCAAAATCAAGTCAAGCTGTCAATGCTGCCCTCAGGCGAGGTGAAGATGTAGAGACAAGGCAAAAGTTTGCAGCAGGTACCAACAAGAAAGCAGTAACAAGCAAGAACACAGCAAAACTTGATCGCGAAACGGAGGAGCTGCATCATGATAAGATATCTCTTGATGTTGGCAGGTTGATTCAGAAGGGGCGTCAGCAAAAAAATCTTACCCAGAAGGAGTTGGCTACCAAGATCAATGAAAAAGCGCAGGTTATTAATGAATATGAAAGCGGCAAAGCAATACCCAATAACCAAGTGATGGGCAAAATTGAAAGGGCAATTGGAATTAAGCTGAGAGGAAAAGACAAAGGTTTGCCTTTTGCACAGAAGAAATAAACTGTCTTGGATTGAAAACTCCTCAGGTCAATTTCTGATTTAGCATTACATGGTTGCAGAAAACATATGATTAATGTATATTTGCTGGGGTGTTAGAGGATTTGGAAAAATATAAATCATTTTGTGTTTGCTTTGAATGAATTGTTTGCTCTGCTACACTTGCTGAATGTAATGGTGCTAGTTCAGTTACTTAAAAGTTGCTTTTACTTTTCAGGCTTACCAACAACAAAAAAATCATAAACATACCACTTGTACAGTTTTGCTGCTGTCTTGTTGTTGTGAAACACTGTTCAAATGGAAAATGTAAATTGCTTCAGTCTTTAATGTTAAACCCATCCATAACATATAATGTTTTGTATCCAATTTAGAACTGGTTTCAATGCTTTTTGTGTTACCATTTATGCAACATTGATGCAGTAGCAAACTCACAGTAGTTCGCTAACTGCAGGTCTGGACCTATTTTAAAGAACTGACATGACTCATTGCAATGCATTGTATGTTTATTGCCACCTGTGTGTTAAGTCATAGCCATTGAGGCTTACTTCCTGTGTCTTGTTTAAAGGTCTAAAAGTAGTTAAACACAAAGATAAAGGTGTAAAAATTCTAGATAAATTTTTTTCTGCTGTGTTGTTGAAACACTGAAGGTATGTCAAGTGAAGAATCCACAGAGTTCAAACAGCCTGCTTCAGCAGTTGTAAGTTGACAATGGTCCTTGATTAATTTTATTAACCAATGCTGGAGCTAACCATTTCATGTTTAAAGGACATTGAAAAGCAACAGGAGGAAATGCTTAAGAGCAAATATGGCAACCTGAAACCAAAGGCAGGATCAAGCATGTTGCAGAAACGAATGAACCAAAAGGTGAGGTCATACTTTATTTATGGCTGTCACCTAACATGCATGTGTAAACATATAGTTCCTACTGCTTGACAAGCTAGGATATAATCATAGCATGCAAGACTTTACATGAATGTAGTATGCTAACATGTAAGAAGTTGTCTGCACTTGAAATGTTAAAGACAAGAGCGTTGATGTGAAAAACTTTTAAATAGTCATTTCCACATGTTTCAATGGAGAATTGTAAATAAGCCTGTGTGAGCAATGTATACATACAAGTCAATTGTGTTTCTTGCATTCTAGTTAAATTGATCTGATTAAATGCTAATACCATGGTTTTAGTAATTGCTTTCCCATTTATTTCCAGTAATTTTGCTTGTCCCATGACAGAAAACTTCACAAACAAATTACCTTAATACCTAAGGTTATGAATTATGATGCACACTTTTTTTGCCATCTGACTAGGCAAACATAGTTTTTATCATAGAATTTGCCAAGGATGGATTTTTTTATTTTACTGGAGCTTGCTTTATCATGCTTTTTTGTCAACTAATCATGCCAATTGTTAGAAAACCAACCTTCTTTAGGGCACCCAGAAAATCATATGCTAATGCAATTTTAAAATATTGATTGGGTATTTACATGTGAAACGATGTGCAATTTCTACTCTGCTGCTTTCCAGAAATACTTCGACTCGGGCGATTACAACATGGCGCGCGCACAAATGAACAAGCCGAGGGGTGTGCCTGAGAATAAGCAACTGAAGCAAGTTACTGGCGACCATATGCCAACGCCGGAAGAGATACCTCGGGTAAGGAAAGCCTCGCAAAGCAACCTCGTCATGTCCAACTCCTCATAAACGGCCGGAGTCTCCGAGCTGAAACAAACAATTTGAAGGCTGGTGTTTTATTCGTTTTTGTCACACAATCCTCCGCGCCCCCATGCAAAAGACAGCGTTGGTTTAAGAAAAACCTAGCCTTTTGTCAGCATTTTGGCAACGCCTCTGTCTAGAGCTTTCCCCTCAAAATCCAGAAAGCTGTCGTTTAATCTTGTTAACTGCCGAACAGCACAGGTTAATGCTGTGCATTTTTATAGAACTCTTACTTTTAGAATGTTCGGCGATTTGCGCTTTGAAGCGGAAATGATTAAAACTTTCGTCGTGTGTTTTGCGTCGTATGCGAACAACGTTAAGTCGTTTGGTCTATCACAATGTGTACATAGATTTAGTGTGTCAATGTTGTTATGCGCCGGTTGGGCTTTGGTGCCTACGCCTGTTTTAAGCGACTTTCTGATTGGACCGTTTGGCCTAAACCAATTCACACTTACTAACAGTAACTTGTTTGAGATTTTAAGTTTGTTACTCGGTTGTGAAAATAACGTATTTTGTGAAACATTTGTTCCCTAAACTGCCGATGTGTCATTGTGCCTCAGTGATAAGGTATTGTCCGAAATACCCGTTTTAACGCTTCTTTAAAGTTGCTGTTGTTCTGTATCGATTTTGCGTTCTTACGAATTACAGGTAATTTAATTAAGTGTGATCTTGAAATGCAAAGGCGACAGAAGCCAATGAAAGTGTAAGGGTGCTGGGCAATTTATTCCAAACCGAAAATGCCAAACCCCACAATATCTCTAAAAAAGTACATGAAGTATGTGATGCATTGTAGACCTCATCTCGTTTCAGTGTCAAATTTGATTGAGGTTTTGCACCGCGCTCCCCTATGTGTGTTAGAACTAGGGATGGGCCGAACCGAGCCGGAACCCGAGTACTCGGTACCGAGCATCGCAATTTTTGATGCTCGGTGCTCGGCCGAACAGTCGCACGAATTAGGCCGAGCATTAGATATAAAATACAAATTAAAACCCGATATAAATTACGCTTATTAGTGACGGCGATGTGTCGTATTATACGGTTAACGTTCGTTTGTGGGTAGGTTTATCAGATTGTTATTGACGGATTTATTCACTGCTAACGTACGAAAGTAGTGTTCCATTTTTTAAAGGTCCCCAAGAATATTGGAGACTGTTTTTAAAAACGTCAAAGAGTGGAAACACGCATACTTTAAAGTGTTTTTAATTAGTTGCTGTTGCTACTCAAAAAAACATGGGTGTTTCACTTAGCGTTGGCTTGCCTCACATATTCTACAGAAGGGGCCTCTAGAGCTTAAAAACGGCCCTGGTGGCTAGATATGGGACCTTGAAAAAGTAAAAGCTACAATGTAAATGGGAACGTTTGTGACGTCACAATACACCGAGCGTGCTCGGCCGAGCACCGAGCGTTAACGTGAGATGCTCGGTGCTCGACCAAACCCCCCACTTGCAGTTTTGGCCCATCCCTAGTTAGAACCTCAACGATCGCAGTGCACGGTTTACTTAAACAAAGCAATATGACACAGAAAAGATATACCTTGGCGCGCCAGTAGTCTCGCGGGCCATGGAAACCCCCAACATCGATCTGTTGCCCAATTAGCAAGATTTTATTTAGCTAATCCAGTGGTCGGCAAGCCGTGGGCCGCCCAGTACTTTCAAGTGGGCCGCGGAAACCTTAAATATGTGGGCCGCGTGGTGTATAGGAGCTGGATCCTGACGCGATGGCGGGGCCAAAACGCGGAGTCGTACTCCATTGCACCACATTTATACGGTGATTATTTCACATGACAAATAAATGTTATGTAGGGATGCATTGTGATGAAACAAACAATAGTTATTTGACAAAAACAAAATAATTGTTATGTAACAAAAAGTCTGAAACACATGAATTGCAATGCAGTGTACACGACATGAATTTAATTGGCGAAACTAACTTGTCTCAGTCATCTCGTATTAGTTTGTACAGAACGTTTTATGCTGTGTGGGCCTCCAGTTAAGATTAAATGGAGAATTTGGGCCTTCGTAAAAAAGTTTGCCGACCACTGAGCTAATCCAACATGTGCATCTGGCGATGCGTGCCGAACGCAATGCAGCCACATTCAGTTAATTATACCACTTTGCGTTTAAAGTCGGCAAACTATGAACCTGGTTTGTTGCAAATCATTGGGGTAGTTTATACAAACGCCATATACCTATACAAAAGCTAAAAAAATGCACAACCAAATTTACCCATGATTGCGTAAACGAAAAACTTTAGCTTTTGATTCATGCATCAATAAAATCTTTGCGTACTATTCGATGATCTGCTAAAAATCTATTTGCGCCTGCAACGGATTTATTTGTACCGCACAATTTTGTTATCTTCAGCTACCAAAGTTTACCCCAAGTTGCCAAATTTGCATAAACTTCGACACGGCATGAATTTTGTTACTGCGATTCTTTGTATTGGAACAAATCGTTTCTTAAAAACAACAAACAACTAAAATATGAATACTTCAAAGACCTAATAGTTTTTGGCCACCTCGTAGAACGAAATAATGACCCTACCCTAATTGAAACCCAATTAATCAAGATATATCCCAAAAAATATCTCTATGTATACAGTCCTCATGGTCTATGCCTAAAGTGACATCAGCAGCAATGCAACAGTACAATATAATGTAATTAAAGAGCTTCCAACGCGCCGATCAGCGACACGCAGTAAAGGCGGTTTGAGCAGGAATCGAAGTTTGAGTGCGGATCCAAGCTTCATAAGATCGCACTCGTGCGTACATGCCAGGCGTTTTGGCTCCTCCACAATTTTTGTCACCGAAAGACGTGATGCCGGCCACGAACCAAGCGCAGTTCGTACATCTCTGACACATGAGCGGACCTCCGCTGTCGCCCTGTACAATGTAAAAACAAGTTGGGAATGGACACGAGAATAGTTTCCGCTGAACTCCTCTTGTGGGCTGCAATGCCGTGGTTTGCAAAGTTATGTTCCTCACTTCAATCATCTTCTCAAAAGCTAAGCCTTGCATTGTTTAGAAGCGGAATAAGCTACCCAGCACAGTCTATATTGAACAGACTCTTAAAACACCGCTGTAATTTTTATTCAAATAAGTTTGAAAGACTGGTCAAACTCACGTTACACGTGTCCACGCCTCCTCGCACAGCTCCCGCGCAAATGTGACTGGCCTCATCGAAGGTTGCGCGTTGACTGTACGCGTTGTGACACACATCATGTTCGAGAATCCTCAGATCCACCTCCATCAAGGTATTAGGCGTCCCGGCGTTTTCCGCCACTGAATGAACGAAACCGTAGGTCAGGACCGGTATCATTTTTTAGTTTCATATTAACGCTCACTGTCCGTTTTACGGTTTCATTATGATTTCTGATGGAGATTTAACGCAAATTGACTCTTTGAAACAAGAAAGTTGAAACAGTTTAAAATTTTTTTTAACTTTTGTCAAATGATATCCGATGTCTGTCGCACAGCTGATGTTAAAACTAGCAAAAAATTCTGACCGTCCCTGCCTCAGTGAAAAATCAAATAATCGAGTAAATATACAGGTGTGTGAAATAATTATNAAAAACAAGTTGGGAATGGACACGAGAATAGATTCCGCGGAACTCCTCTTGTGGGCTGCAATGCCGTGGTTTGCAAAGTTACGTTCCTCACTTCAATCACCTTTTCAAAAGCTAAGCCTTGCATTGTTTGGAAGCGGAATATGCTACGCAGCACAGTCCATATTGAACAGACTTTCAAAACACCGCTGTAATTTTTATTCAAATAAGTTGTCAAACTCACGTTACACGTGTCCACGCCTCCTCGCACAGCTCCCGCGCAAATGTGACTGGCCTCATCGAAGGTTGCTCGTTGACTGTACGCGTTGTGACACACATCATGTTCGAGAATCCTCAGATCCACCTCCATCAAGGTATTTGGCGTCCCGGCGTTTTCTGCCACTGAATAAACAAAACCGTAGGTCAGGATCGGCATCATTTTTTAGTTTCATATTAACGCCCACTGTCCGTTTTACGGTTTCATTGTGATTTCTGATAGAGATTTAACGCAAATTGACCCTTTGAAACAAGAAAGTTAAACATTTAAAAAAAATGTTAACTTTTCGACAATGATATCTGACGTCTGTCGCACACCTGCTGTCAAAACTAGCAAAAAAATTCTGACCGTCCCTGCCTCAGTGAAAAATCAAATAATCGGATAAATATACAGGTGGGTGAAAAAATTATACCGTAACGTTGCAACAAAATCTATTTAGACACACATAACATGCTTAAAACGTTGTCGAATACAGTATTGCCTAGACTTACGTTTTCCCCATCCAGCGGCGACGCACATGTTGCCAACCAACGCTGTTTCTCCATGTGGAAGACAAATCGGTCGTACGTATGTGCCGATGTTCACAGCTTGTGACAGCTGCAAAAATGAAAGCAACTCAAGATTAGTCGGGGTTGGGCCTCCGCCAACTAAACCAAACATGATTATCAGTGGTGCAATGGTCTAATTCCAAGCTGTAGCAACTGATTTGTACGCATCCTAATTGTTTACAGTCTAAACTTTCAAAATGATTTCGGCCAAACCACTGTGATTGTTAAGACTAAATGCGACAAAAACGTTACGCGCTTTATAAAATTAAAATCGTTTGGTGTCGAAAGTATGTGCAGAAAAGTGAACTTGCTTAGCGAGCTAGCATTTAAAGAGCATTAAATGTAATTATATTTCATCTGCTGAACGGCGGTTTCAGAAAAGATAATATAGGCGATGGTACAGTAGTTGTTGAACGTTTTTGAACTTTTGCATAACGGCTCTCTTGCGTTACTATTTAAACGCACAAAACGTAAAAAAGATCTATTTTTAACAATCATTTATTGTAATGAAGCTAAGCCAGTTCACGGCCTACACTTGCTTGATCGCCATCAGTTCCTAAATCTCAGCCCTATCTCGGATCATAATCAAAACAGCCTGTAGTTCTAAATCCAGCAATACCAATTACAGAAGTCTAAAGGCGGTTTCCTAATACTGCTCTGTGGGCTCTTATCTTACCCGCACACCCCGATGAGAAGTCAAAATGTGTGTAGAATCTTTTGTTTTGATAATGGCGCTTGCATTTGTACACCTTTTATAGTTGTACATGGCGCATTCACACAGCTGCCTACTTGCTTCATTGCTTCAAAAGCTCATGAACATAAAATATCTGCCTGTCGTCAAAACACAGCCACTTACCCGGAGAAGGGCGACGTCGTGTTTTGGGAAAGTGTATGAAGGATGTATGATGACTTGGGAAACCGACCTAACTTGGACGTTTGGACTGTTTTCGTTAAACAGCAAAGTTCCAAACTTTGCGGAGATGGCACTGGGTTGCACACCACTAAACAAAAAACGTCACTGTCGTTTTGTTACCCATCAATACTGGTCTAATTAGGCACATTGTCCAGTTATAAGTTACACTTCTTTAAAGTTAAAAAATGTATCTTTATTAAAATATTAGCGAAACGCAATCTTTTGAGGTAGCTATTGCCGTTCCACATACCCTTAAACCATTGTTTTGCCTGACGAAAAACGGAGCTGTGGAAATTTTATTTTGTGAATAAACTGGGTCAGCCTATAGCAATCAGCGAATGAGGTCGTTTCGGTAAGCTGGATAATTGTTTTGTAGGTTTTTAACGTGGAGAAGGGGGGCAATTAAACAAGAAACAGCTAGGAAAAGTATACGAGCTTACTTGAAGCAATGGGCGGCACTTAGAACCCAGAAGTTGGAAATAACCATTCCCCCACAGAGATTGTTGTTGAAAATTAAAAACACCTGTAAAAACATGCATGGAACCGATTAAAACTTCCTTCGTTGGCAACTTGTTTTCCTTCGATCATGTACTTTTGCAGTCTAAATGCCCTGTAGATTATTGTCCAAATGATTATAGTCAACACCAATTCTTTACGTTTACATAAAAAACACTGCGTGTTAGTCAGTTCTATACGTGGCTAAACGTCCACAGTTGCCAATCTGATCGATCAGTTATAGTACGAATAGCGCCATTCTAACTGTCAAAGAACCGTTTCTGTATACAACTAAATGTAACCCTTCATACGACTGAGCACAATATTAATTTTTAGATCCCAAAACTGGTCCGTTGTTTTTTCGAATATTTTAGGAACAAAGGCGCGAACCGGTTTATTTAACGTTAATGCAACCACTTTTTGTTTCTCTGGTCGGTTGTTGAAATCACAGCTCGGCAATGAATTTTAGTCAGAAAACTTGTGTACGCTGCTTAAACTTACTTGAAGCAAATGGTCAAATTTACCGACTAAAATGGGGGGATTGAATTACATTGAGTTCTTTTACACATCGCAACAAAATTGAAACCGGAAAACCACACGACTATGAATTTTACAACTTTACCATCCACGGCCATTGCCTGGCTTTTGCATCCCTGCCATTGACAATTCGCCCGTCGTTGCTGCTTGTCCCGCACGAGCCAACTTGTCCACTGCAGCAGGAGTGATTGTTCACCGAATACCGTCGGAATTGACCAGTACAAGACACTAAAACGTTGAGCAGAGAAATTAATTTGGGAAGTTTTAACTTTGATTACCAACGGTTAGTGTAAAAAATTAATTTGTAATTTCTTTTTTGTGCTTTTTGGTAGCAAAAAACTTACGTTTTGGACACTCTATTACATCGCAGTCGTCGTATTCCGGTTTACAACCCTGGCATTGCCGCTTGATTCTTGTTCCTTGGCCACATGACCGTGAGCATGGTCCCCAGTGACCCCAACCTGCAGATATTAAATATTACTAATACTCGTTTACTGGATCGAGTTTCTTTTGTCGCAGGCTGCGGCCGAAATATTATCAGGAAAATGTTAAAAATAAAACTATTACGACATTTTAGTTTAAAGATCAAAATTCAAAAGATAATAAAGTTGTGAAGCAAACGTCATAGACTGTGCGCTTCTATGTTTGTCACCCATTAGCATGCATTAGGAAAATTAAAAACATTGCGTAGGTAAAACGGATATTTCCTTGAGTTCCAATTTTGCCACTAGGAGGTGAACCTATGCATTTGCTAGTTTCGCGTGCCTGTTATATTTTGAAAGTGTACGCATATTAATTTTTTGTATGTTACGTGTCCAAGCGTCCTCAAAAGGGTAAAAGTGCAAGCGTATCCTAGGTTAACCCACCTTCAGCGTTTACTGTTGTTCATTCTGTTTATCTTATCGTATTATATTAGGCTCAAACAGCTAGACTCGAAGCTTACCTGTACAGGGAGGCTGACAAGACTGCTGTTGTGAAGCGGACCCTGAGCAGGCACTTGACGGAACACAGACACGTGTTCTTGTTTGCGTCCCAGTAGAACCGCATTGCCCTGTGCACTGGCTCCAACCACCCCACTCACTCCACGATGCTGAGGAAAGAATACACTTTTGTTAACATCACAACTACACCTGGGTAATAAAATAAGAAACACTACATAAAAAAAGTTTTTGGTTGTTTTAATCGAAGTTTTTGATTTTTTTCAAAACTTTCATTTGATTTGCAGGATGCAAACATGTTGCTTGTGGTTTGTTAAAACGTTCGTAACAAAATTTTGCAAAGCACTCGGACGAATGTTGGGGTTTGATTCAGCGGTCTGCCAGCTTAATTGCAACTTTCTAATAACCTGCGCAGGTAACTGGATTGGTGCACGGTTCGTATTCAGTGGTAGAGCCATCACAGCTTGTCTGAGCCGGGCAAGTTCTTGTTCGTGTGCGCTGTCCGTCACCGCACGTTGGCGTACAACCGCCCCAATTGCTCCAGTCGGACCACGTGCCTAACAAAGACGAAACGTTGTATTTAGGTTTTAACCAGAAATAGGAAGGAAATAAAAGCGAATAATGTTTTCTATGTATTTACGGTGGGCCATATCAGGAAACTTGCAAGTGCGATTAAATCTACATAGTCTAGCTATCGAATGTGAGCGGAAAGCTCGCGGTTGTTTGCGTAAGATCTTGTTAAACAGGATTATGCTTCGTTTAATATAAAAAGTTATTTAATGGTAATATGTGCTTCTCTGATATCAGGTTTGTACTAAGAACACTGCTTACCGCAAGTGCACTGACAGGTGCCACATGTTGCTGGACAGTTCTCTCTAAACCAAGCAGTAAAGCCGCCTTCGGTGCAAAATGGCTTTGAGCTCGGTTGTTTGCAGTAACTGTCGAATGAAGGGTTGTTGGCGCAACCGCTGCACACACACCTTTAACAACAATACCCTGATTAAATAACCTGAATAACCCCGACAAAGTCAAACAACAACGGCCACAACGTATAAAAAATGTAGTTTGGCATAAAGTCGCAGAAAACTCCCGCAATAATTGTAGCGCGTGTTGACTGCTTCGAAAATGCATTTAGATACTTTTTAGGGAGAAAATCAATCAGTACGACAAAAAGTCGTCGATACACGTTTAAAATATTGCCTAAATATTAGTTTAAAATCAAAGGCATTTGCTTTTCTACAATTTACAACAAATTAGGCGTTAATTACTTACGGGCAAACTGGTCCATTAAGACAGGTTTTCAATTCGCTGGACTCTCCTTCGCACGAACCGGATCCGATGCAAGTTCGAGAGCGGGATTGGGAGCCTCGGCCGCACGTGACCGGACACGAAGACCACTGACCCCATTGTCCCCAATTAGCTGATGTAAAATAACACAGACCGTGATATGGGGCATCTATGGCTCACTAAAGCAATCAAATGCATTTGATTAAACAAGAACAACCATGGTTAGGCAATTAACTGTCTTCAAAAACTACCCGCTGTTGTCAGATATTATATATTATTTTTGGTAGATAATTGATGGGTAGACTGCGTTATGTCGGGAAACACAAATTGGCATATTTAAAACCGAGTTTTTTAAAAATATCATGCAGTGCGATTCGTTTTTATTAACTCGAGCGGAAATATTCACAAAATAAAATCAATACTTTTAGCATTAAGCAGAACGCTGAAAGAAGGCGTCACACCGTCTGAAAATAGACAAACTATAGGTGACAAGAATTCGAAAAACCAAACCTGTGGCAATTGAATAAATGCCAAGTTAGACACGTACTCTGCATCCTTGTCCGCACCCCTAATCGGCCCGGTAAAAAAACGCAATCTAAAAATTCCACAATACCTGGGCACGTTCCCAGATTGCAGTCGCGTTTATCGGAAGCAGACCCTGACGTACACGGACCATTGTTGCAAGTCCTGCTCCTTGTCTGCTCCCCTGGGCCACAAGACTTGTCGCAAGTTCCCCAATTTGTCCAACCTGTCCAAGCTGCACAAAGCGTAAGGATTTTTGAGTTTGGTAAATTGGCGAGTACTTCATCTGCATGCCACTGTCGGTGTCATGAAAATTTAGATGTGCAGTTATTGAGATTACTGACTAACACAGGCCACAATAAACTAATAGCCTTATTTAAAAGTAAGTGTCTGAAAACCAATTTGTTCATAAGTTCCTTACAAGGACAAGCATTGCTATTGCAATTTCCCTCATCGTTGTTTGATCCAGAACATCCAGGTCCGTTGTTGCATGTTCTCGTTCTAGTCCGTTTTCCGCCTCCACAGGTTGCATCGCAAGTGCCCCATGTTCCCCATGGGCTCCAGGCTATAAGTAATGGGATTTTATGCTAGATTGGCAACACACAATTTTACCAACAAAACTTAGGTTCTTGTGAGACATCAATTTTTTTTACAGGATGCTATCACGAGGACGAATCCCGATCAGGTTTTCTGTATATGGATCGGGTGCCCCAAGCCATTGGACCAAGTGTGGGTGGGATTTGCATCTTGGTTGTACTGCAGTAACGGGTTGTGGTATAATACAGCTGTGCTGCTGTGACATATACATTATGTGAACTGAAACAGTCCTACCCCGCACATTAAACGTAAATCGTGGATCAGTATTGCGACACATACTTGTCTCGAACAAAGAATGTTCCTAGTCAACACCTTATAGTTAGTTAGTCCAGTTGTTACAATGTTACTCACTGCGGGAATCCTCAATTATATTTTGATCCACCATATATTTTCATAATTTTACCTGGACAGACGTGTGTGTTGCATTGTTTCTTTTCACTGCCGGCTCCATTGCATGGCCCGTTGTTGCAAGTCCGGCTTCTAGTCTGCTCACCACCACCGCAAGTTTGGTCGCATGCTCCCCAGGACGTCCACGCTGTCCATGCTAAACAAACACCGCCACTTTGATTTCGTGTTTTTTGGGAACAAATACAAAATTTGTTTTTTTCTTGACAATAAACTCTAAACGGCATTTTGCCTTTCGGCACCAGCCACGCTAGGACGAACAGCTGAACCTTTGCATCTAGTGGTGATCCTATCCCTTCGGGCCTTAACAAATTTTGCCTCGAGATGCGCTTTCGCCACATGTCGTTAATAAAGCTTTTTAATTCAGTGATACCCAAGTGAAGTTTTGTCTTTTTACAGGCTTAAGTTGTGTGTTTAATAAAAACATGGCCTAAATTAAATTGTCTCTTCATTTAATCCGTATGCAACATGCTTGGAATGATATACTCAAAGTACAGTCTTTCTTACGTTGAAAATTATAACTGTTTGAAATACTTTTGGAGAAAGAAAAGGATTACAAAAAGTCCGAAACGAAACTAAAATAAACTCCATCCAAGACAAAACGTGCCGTTCCGTCGCGAAAAAATTGTTGTTTTGTGACTTAAAATGGAAAAAAATTAAACCGAATTGAATAACAAGATTGGGCAAGTGCCCCTTCATGGCACCGTCAGTGTTAATAAAACTAATATATGAAGAAAAGATTGAAGGATCAGGGGAATTGGCTACTAAAGCATTCCACAACAAACTACCTTCGTTGTAAAATAAGTGTGTTAAAATAAATATGTGCATAAGTTACTTACAAGGACAAACGTTGGTATTGCAGTTTTCCTCATCGTTGTTAGATCCAGAACATCCAGGTCCATTGTTGCATGTTCTCGTTCTAGTCCGTTTTCCGCCTCCACAGGTTGCACTACAAGTGCCCCATGTGCCCCATGGGCTCCAGGCTATAAGTAATGGGATTTTATGCTAGATTAGCAACAGACCGTTCAAACATTGATTTGCTTATGAAAGAACAAAGGTAAAGCGCCCGGGATGAGTTTATATTGCATCAAATAGGTACAGAGTTAAACAGTGGTGAATATAATGCAAAAAGCCTATCGGGTTGGGCCATACTACTAAGTTCTATTGTATAAGCAGGAACAAACCACCCCGCATACTAAGCGAATCCTTGGTTTGGAAACGAGACGTTACGATACAATTTATAATAGGTCTGAATTTTCACCACACTCACCGTGGAAATCCCCATGTACATTTTTAACGCCATGCACATATATACCACGTATTTTCGGAATTTTACCTGGACAGACGTGTGTGTTGCATTGTTTCTTTTCACTGTTGGATCCATTGCATGGCCCGTTGTTGCACGTCCGGCTTCTAGTCTGCTCACCACCACCGCAAGTTTGGTCACAAGCTCCCCAGGACGTCCAGGGTGTCCATGCTAAAAGAACAACATCACTGTCATCACATGTATTTCGACCAAATATAAAATTGGTCTTTTAGCCCACTCACAAGCAACCTTTCGCATTTGCGACGTGTGCTATCAACAGCATTTTGCCTTTCAGCACAGTCAGGCCTGGCCGCCAAATCTTTGCGTTTGCCTTAAACGGCCTTAAATGTGATACACAAAGTAGATTGATTTCCACATTAAAACTTTTCAAAATTTGAACAGTCAAAAATGAATTCCGCTCAGGGCAGAACGCGCCGTGCCGTCTCGGAATAATTGCATGTGATGATCCAGACGTTGGTTTGTGACGTAAAAGCCCGAAGGCATTCAGTGACGTATTCGTCACGTGCCAAGCTTTTCCAGGACCATCGTGCCTGTGCCTCAGGCGATGCAAGCATATTTTTATGCTGCCATCCATGTAAGCGACGGTTGTGTTCGCAGGTTTGACGTAACCAAGCGGAGGTTTAAAGGTTTGTTGTTTTGCTGGTCGGCATCTTGTTTTGACAGGGAAAATGACGATACAAATATTTGCATACTCGGTATTAGTGTCTTAAACATACATACTGACCCTTGGTTCGCTTGAGCTATAACAATACACTAACGTTTCGCGCCGTTTAAATTTGATTTGTTTCAAGCTTGTATTTCAAAGTGGCATGGTGACCGCACCAAAAAGCATTTCGTTTTTTTCCCTAAAAATGCCTGTTAAAAAAGCAAAAGATGTACGTTGTTATAACTTACTGGGACAATCTCCCGCTGCTGTGCACGTCTCGGTGTCTGAAGCAGATCCGGAGCAGGGTCCGTTGTTGCACACACGATCTCTCTTCCTTGAACCCTGTCCGCAAGTTTTGTCGCAGTTGCTCCAAGGTGTCCAAGTCGTCCAAGCTACGTAACACAAACCCATTAACCAAAAAGTATTTGACCTTCGTGTCGCAGTAAAAACTGAACTGAAATGCGGTTCTTTAAAAACGGCCTTTCGTGCATAAATGCGTAGGCTCAGTGGTATATATTACTCACATGGACACAGCCTCTCATTGCAGTCTTCTTTTTGTTCGTTTGGGCCAGTACAGCCAGGTGCATTATTACATGTTCTTGTCCTGGTTCTCTTACCAGCTCCGCAAGTTGTGCTGCAATCGCTCCACGGCTGCCATAGCGACCATGCTTTAAAACAATTTTTGATTCTTGGTAATTTTAAGCCAAAAGTCTCAAGACTTCGCGCAGCATTCAATACCCCAAGCTTATGACACATACGGACAACATTTACTTGGACAAGCCTTCGTGTTGCATGCTTTTGCGTTCCTCTTTTTTCCGGTACACCCAGGACCGTTCACACATGTACGAGTCCGTATCTGCTTGCCGCCCCCACACGTCTGGTCACATGTTGCCCAAGCCCTCCAATTGCTCCAGGCTGCGTGGGGTAAAAGAATCATTTTTATCACACGGTGCAATGGCTTGGGGTTTAAACGGTATAGGATTGTCCAGCTAACTACAAAATGTCATGAAAAAATAATTACAACGGCAGTTAAGTCTCATAAAAAAGAATCGGATTGATATCCTCAGCATTGGTGTGTATTAAGTACGGAAACTAAAATCTAAATATTGTCACATTATTACCTGGACAGGTTCCGGCCACGCAATCTTTGTGTTCAATTGAGGATCCGATGCAACTATCTCCATTCATACAAGATCTGGTTCTCTTTTGTTTGCCGGATCCACAAGTTGCGTCGCAATTTGACCAGTCTCCCCAGGCTGTCCATTCTGCGCAGAAAATTTACCTTTCATTTTCGCTACAGGTAGGAGCTGATTTTTGAAAATCGTAAAAAGCGTTTCATTTATGGCAACTTAGCTTATAGATATTACCGAAAGTAAACTTTCATCTGTGGTTTAACAGTTTTAGCACTTTGTGTGACTTCGTTTGTTGTCACTTTTACCTGGACAACCAACAGGAACGCAGTCCTCTGTCGTCAAACTCTCTCCGGGACAAGCGTTTGAAATGGGACACGTTCGACTTCTCGAACGTTTCAAGTCAGCGCAATCACAGGACGTCCACGAGCTCCAACTAGACCAAACTGCAAAACATTTTACAGTGACCCTAAATCTCCAAATGTTTTTAACAAAGGTTTCATGTTCAATTAAATGTATATCGGTTTTCTACCAATGCGTTACCTGGGCATACTCCATTGTTGCAGGACCCACTTTCAAAATATTCGTCACCACAACCAGCAACTTTATTGCAATCCCTGTAGCGCCATCGTGTGCCCGCACCACAAGTCACGCTGCACGCAGTCCAAGGTTTCCAATCTGACCAAGCTGCGTCTGAAATGAAGAAAAAGAAGATAAACCTCTCAAATGGGCCGAATAAGGGGTAGAAATTACAGGGGCTAATTTCCGACACGTTGCTTTCATATGTTCCGCTGACTTCGCTATTTGACGATCGCAACTCTACAATCATCTCCTATCTGAGTTGTCAATTGGTGCCAATTACACTATGACGTTCATCATGAACATCCGATGTAACCCGAAGAGCTAAGTTCAAACAAAGTTTTTTTGCTGTACGAAAAGTGTAATAGACTACGTTCGGACAAAGTATAACCACTTCAACAAAAACGTTTGTCCAGGTTATACTGATTACTTCGTTACTTCAATTTTCACAAAATTATACTTCAATTTGTAACACCAACCAACGAAAGCCAAAATCTTACCACAAACGCATGGACCGCAATACCCGCAGCTTTTTTTACAATTTGTCTTGAAGTATTCCACGTAGTTTGGGTAAAGGCATGTGTTTGCGGCTTTAATCTGCAAACAAACTGTGCCCAAAGCATCACCACAGCTTCCTGTATTGCTGCAAAGGGGCCCGGTACACCTATGGAATTCANTATACTTCAATTTGTAACACCAACCAACGAAAGCCAAAATCTTACCACAAACGCATGGACCGCAATACCCGCAGCTTTTTTTACAATTTGTCTTGAAGTATTCCACGTAGTTTGGGTAAAGGCATGAGTTTGCGGCTTTAATCTGCAAACAAACTGTGCCCAAAGCATCACCACAGCTTCCTGTATTGCTGCAAAGGGGTCCGGTACACCTATAGAATTCAACATGTAAGCACCATGCCAATAAACAATAAAACTACAGGTCAATGCGCGTACGAGCAGTCTGCAACTTGTGGACATTGCCGCCCGCCGTATTCCGTGCAGGCCGCTGCGCATGAACGGGTTCGTGTCTGGTATCCGATCCCACATGACTGACTGCAAACGCTCCACGCGTCCCACACCTGACCTAAAAACACAGTCATTCGTTCATTTGATTATAGTACCAACGCCGTTACAAAGTTAAACTGATCTTTAATAAACTCTTAGTGTTGTATGATAGTGAAGTTTAAGCGTTGTAAATTAAGAACGTTGTAAGAAAGTTTTATTTGGCCAAAAAGTAACTATTAGTAAGCTATTGGTTAAGCTTCAGATAAAAGGGTACACCATGCTTCGTTTCCAGCAAAAAAGTCGAACTTGTATGGGCGCGACAGGTTTAGGAAAAAATGTGTGTTTGATATTTAATTTATAGGTTATAGACTTACCAGGCGGACAGGTTGGTCCAGCGCAATCTTGCACCTCAACGTCCAATCCGGGACAGCTATTTCCATTTTGGCATACTCTTCTTCTTTCCTGTGTGCTGGTCGCGTCGCACGGAGCATTACAAGTGCTCCAATTTTCCCAAGAGCTCCACTTAACAACTATAAACGATTTATGTCAAACCTTGGACATCTGTCGGCATTTGATTTTAATCTTTGTACAAACACTTTGTGCCACGGTTTTTTATATTTGTATTGAATGTACATTTTATGTGTTGGAACAGAATTGTCCTCTTACTTTTGCAGCTAANCGAAAGACCCTAAAAATTGGTGCCAATGCGGAAATGAGTGTAAGTAACAAGGTTTAATCTTTTGTAATTTATCCTGAACTCGACAAGCATCATTGTGTTTTGTAAATTGGGCTCAGTACCAACAAATCGGCATAACGGTAAAATAAAGTCGAACTCTAATCAACCACATTTCTCCAAATCCAAGTACTTAACCATGAGGTTAATTTATGTTTAAGTAGTGATTATCGAATCGAAAGTGCTCAAAGATCACTGTAGTTTTATCTCAACGCTGGGATAAAACAATTGCTCTTTCAACGTAAACAACATTCCACACGAAAACAAGTTCCTTCACTGTCAACAAAAACCTAAACAACGCCAAACTAC
Organism: Phallusia fumigata; assembly: GCA_008931825.1. Classification (NCBI taxonomy): domain Eukaryota; kingdom Metazoa; phylum Chordata; class Ascidiacea; order Phlebobranchia; family Ascidiidae; genus Phallusia; species Phallusia fumigata. Next base: position 29,831 of record QXVZ01001620.1, read on the forward strand.
TCTTGAAAAAACATATTTCTTTTCTATTTTTCATTTCCTAATACTATTTGTTAAATCAGAGTTGGCCATACCTGGTGGACAAGTAGGTCCCGAACATGGTCTGGTTGCTGTGGCGGAACCTGTGCAGGTATTCCCATTGCTACAAACTCGGTTTCTTGCCTGGGTACCCGTTGTTCCACAGGACGCTGGGCAAGACTCCCACGGGCCCCATTCGCCCCATTGTGGACCTTGTGCAAGATGGTATAGTTATAAAAATGGTATGCTCTAATATTATAGGTTTGTTCGTTATTCATTTAGCAGTATAAAAGATTACGAGAAGTGGTGCTCTTACCTGTTGAGCAAAAATTACAGCTTTTTGGACACGTTAAAGTCAGCTGTTCTTTGTAGATTTCGCAAAGGCCGTATTGGAAGTAAAAAGGGCAGTAGAGATTTGTATCCTTGCAAGCACCTGATTTCAAAACAATAAGTCAAAAATGTAAAACATTTATAACCAAATGCCTTTTTATTGTATTGTCAGCAATTTAACTGAAGCAAAACTATTAACACACCGCGCTGATATTAGCTTGTTATAGCTCTATTGCATAAAATATATTCACAATGTTTAAATTGTTTGCTACACGGTTGTTGTGTCGCGATATTTCCTTTTGTGATATGTTTCACAGGTTTTACTAATGTTAGCGGTCTTCCGTCTATAAACGCTCACATTGCAAAATATCATCAAAACATAATTGATTAAGATATTCTCTTAAACAGACCACAGCAATGGTTTCTGATCGGACAAGATGTTTGCGATCTACTTGCAACACAATTTCAATAATTACCTTGTCCGTTTACTTTGTTGGCGCTCAGGCAACAAAGTAAAACAGAAAACAGTGCCACCGATGATGATATTCTCATGATTATAGTCTTAAAAGTTTGATTCCGTGGGTTTCAAGTACAAAACTCTACACCTCAATGCTCATTAGTGTTCAGTAGCCACACTACCCTACACTAATCTGTCCCCTGTCGTTCTGCTGCGGCGGGGCCTAAGTGACACAAATAGCAGGCAATGTTATTTTTCGAAAAGCTTTGCGAGATCCCGCGAGTCACCAGTTAGGCGGATTTTTTTCCCGGTCTAAAATTACTTCTTCGCCGAAGACAAATTTATATCAAGCGTCGCCTTTACCGGCCGCCATAATTTCTGACTAACGCCTCCGGCGTAGCTGGATGTCACGTATTTAACCTGCCGCTGCATGGGAAATTTTCTTCCAAACATTTTGATGTGAAATCTGACGCACTGCAACGCCATTACAAAGACACGATTTTTTGCTTTTTTGTTGGTTCATTAAAGCAGTAAGTGACCAAATCAGAAAGCGAAATTGAATGTTGCTCGTTATGCTAAAACCGTAAAGCTTGCAGTAAATATATTTGATTGTTCATAAAATGGACTTAAACAAGAAACTTTCACTCAAACTTTGGCGATTAGTGAAATAATAATGCACCGTAATGATGTTTACAATATCTGACATTACAGTAATTTCCCCCATGTTAATGTCAAGGATGAACTAAGTGCGTCGTATCCATTTCCACCTCGATTTTGCGCACCGAGGACGTCACGAATTCGCAGTAAAATTCCATTGAAGCTCGCCGATGCTACTAAGTATTTATGGCGCAGGCAATTAGTGATCAGACAAATGTGGTCATGTTGTGATAGGCTAAGTACTGGGCAATTTTATTGACACCGCATGCACTTTGGTGTTTCCCGCACTTTTCCACTGGGAAAACACCTCTTAAACTAAATGTCAATTCGGTGGTTTTCCAACTTTTTTGGCTGGTGACCCATACGTGTAACAAAAACTGTCTGCGCAGATCTTTTGAAATATGTTTTGAATAAACGCTTGGGCATTTGCAATTGTTTTGCGATGTACCTAGATCCAACAAAACAACAATACAGAGGTACGTACGTTTTCGAAAGGATTNTCGGCATTTGATTTTAATCTTTGTACAAACCCTTTGCGTCACGGTTTTTTATATTTGTATTGAATATACTTTTTATGTGTTAGAACAGAATTGTCCTATTACTTTTGCAGCTAAGAACCTTGAAGGCGTCTCGGCCGCATTTTAAATGAAATAAGGTGCACCAGCACAACACGTTGCTTCCTACATGTAAATGTGTTACCGCAGTCTGTTTTGTTACCTGGAGAACAAGTCGGTGTGACGCAAGACCGACTCATTGTATTAAAACCTTCACAGGTATCTCCATTTTGACAGGTTCGACGTTTTTTCTGATTTCCCGTCGTTCCACACGCACCTTCGCAGGCTTCCCAATTTCCCCATTGTGTCCATTCTGAAAGTTTTGTTACAAAATTTCATATAAACGGGTGTCGTTTCTGCTTTCACACTTCTGAACTGCATCATGCCAAACGTTATTAGTTCCCACTTTTTAAACGGGTTGACAAAGTTATTTCTTTTTGCTTCGACCCACAATGGACAGTAAGCAACTAAAAAACCTTCAAAAGAACGAACTAAAAAAGTATTTAGGCTACCTGGAGCGCAGGTCGGTCCAGTACAGGGCTGGGTGCCAGTATCCGAGCCAGGACAAGAGTTTCCATTTTCACAGGTCCTTGTTCTTTCTTGCGTCCCCATTGTACCACAAGCAGCCTGGCAAGTTCCCCAAGTTCCCCAGTTACTCCATTCTTCAATGTATGCGTGTATTTTTAGGTGCAAAAAGGGGCAATTAAGCTTCTTATTAAAAGTTTTATTGGACTAATAAGAAGACAAGTCAGTGTATTTGTCCTATCAAGCAAATTATACCTGGTGGGCAGGTAGGCCCAACGCAAGATCGACTGTCTGTGTCTTTGTCGGGACAAGTATTTCCGTTCTGACAGGTTCTTGTTCTTTCCTGCGTGCCCGATGTTCCGCAGGCCGCTTGGCAATCTCCCCACGTTCCCCATTTGGACCATGCTGCAACTACAAAAACACATTACATG
>QXVZ01001626.1:0-16811 GCA_008931825.1 Phallusia fumigata
TAGGTTGGAAATCTATCAAACGGTTTGCTCTGTAATAATAACTTTCGAGACTTTGAGAGCATTATCACCTTGAAAAGTTTTACACCACAGAGAAGAGAAACACACAAATGAAGCAACAGACATTGCTCACAACAAACTGTTCCCTAAAATGCCTGTTGGAACTCATTTGTTAAGATGTAGAGCTTTTACCATTTTCTTTAAAATTGTTTTTAGATATGATCGACAGCCAGGCGATGGATTAAACAACGACAGATTTGATGCAAATGTTCCTGTTCGGCATCAGCAGGTATTGCCTCTAAAAAAATAAATATCTATTGTTAGATAAATGTATGCTTGCATGTAAGGATGCTGTGTTTTACATTTGTTATTGGTTTTGATAAATGCTACATATGTGATTTGGTGTGAAAAATACAGGTTTATTTTCTTGCATGTAGGTTGTTTTGCCTGGTATTTTGTGTTTGCATGACAATCTATTTAAAGCTGATTTGTTAAAAGATAATTATTCATTACAGCCACAAACTAAAGTTCCACCTAACAAGCCTAAGAGAAATTCATTGAAACGAACCGACCCCCAGGTAATTTGTCGAAATGTTTATGCCACTTTACCATGTGGTTAAACCACAACATGAAGTTAAATGGCAGATCCGACTTGTAAAACTGATGCATGGTAGTTAGAAATGGGTTAAATAGGGTCATGGAGCTAATGCATGGCTAATCTGCCAAGAACTCTACCTACTGTGGTAAATGAAGGAGTTGCTGTGCTTAATTACTTCCAATGCATGAATTTGCATGATATATTTCATCTGTCACTGCTTGTGCTTAGTTATGTTGCTTCCAAAAACATTGAAATTAATTTACTCTGCTTCTAACATTTTTAGTCAAGCATGTTTAGGTTTTAAATTTTACATACATATGTTTTGGATTTAGTACTAAATTTTTATTGTTTCTTTTGGTAAAGTTAGTTTTAAAAATCCCAAGTACACAGTTGACATGTCGATAAAAGTATATGCCCAATATAATATGTCTTTATTGTTTTCTCTTTTTTGTAATGAAATTATCACACATTTTTCCTTTAGCAAACTTCAAGTCCTGCTCCACAGCCCGAAGTTTATGATTGGGATCAGGACAACAGCGATAACGGAAGTCAAAACCAATTAAATCACGACCATTCGAAAGCACGCCTCCGTGTGGCCAAATCTGGTGGGATGTCGGCACGAAAACCTCCGACCCGACAGGGAAGCTCTAACAATCTCATCGCAGGTTCAAAACTTGTTCTGTTTTATTTGCTTGGCTGGAAAAACGTATTGAAATACAGCAGAAAAATTAATTTACTTTGAGTTCTAAACCCTGCAAATATGTTCTAAATGTTATCGTATTTGTTTAACTTTTTTTAAATTTTTGTTGTTTTTGTTTCCAAACCTTTTGATGCATTTCCCAATTTGCATATTTTGAAACTTTTCATTCCTCCCTTAAGAAGTGAAGTAATTTTAAAAGATTTGGAATTACTCGTCTAACTAAAATAGGTACTATTATGAATAACTTCACTATAAAGTGGAAATCCTCCCCTTAACTCATAAACTTTCACAAATGCAGTAATGTGAAAATGAAAATTTGGATTTTGCATAAATTTATTCACCACCTGACGTTATAGTGATGTTTTTCTATGGCCCAGATACACCACCAAATGACGACTTTGCGATAGAGGTCACACCTAACGACCTTCGGAAAGTTCGTGGTTCACCGATCACAGTTCAGCAGGGTTCACCAGAAAAACCGCAAACAGTAAATAATGATGCGTTGTGTCTCGAATAACATGAAATGTAATTCAGCCTCGAGGTGTATTCTGTATTGCCTCCATGAACTCACATGATTGTAAATAGCCTGAAGACATTTCCAAGTCGTTTAACTGCGATGTAATACACACAGTTTAAATGTTCATTAAAAACAAAGTTGTGCAATTCAGAAATGTTATACACTCACAGAGTGATAATAAAATGACTTACCCAATTACTGTGTTGTTTTTTTAATGCACAAAAAACAATGAAAATTTTAAAAACTGAAAATTTATTTTGATTTTTTTTTTAGAAATCGAAGTCTTCTTTAAAAAATCCCAATCCTCAAACCTCTGCAGGTAAAACCAATTGTCACATTGTAACCTTTGACCCACCATCATTCGTACTTTCACTATTCCACACTTTCTACCACTAGGTGGTGCCCAGAAGCATAGGAAGGATGACAAGCAGAGTAGCAAACTGGTTTTCAAAGTTCCGAGCCCGGAAACAGCAAAGAAACCTACGGCTCATCCGCTCCCAGACCTCCAGGAGCCGGTGAATGGGGAGAGGAAACAGCCACCAACTTATACTGGTGAGTTTTGGTGTAATTAAGTTTACTCGGCATGGAACAGTGCAATGTATGTAAACAAATGCACGGTCCCTGTGCTAACTAGTGTTTCCAAAAAGTTGGTTCACCTGTTTTAGATAAAAACATGAAGTTGCAAGTTTAAGGAAGATTACAGATTTACCAGTTAAGTAATGGCTGAGATCTGAAGGTTGCAAAGTGGGTTCTGAGTTTTTTTACATCACAATCAGCAGTGTTTTTAAATTATAAACTTAAGCATGCGTTTGGGTCACAAAATTTTGCAAATTAAATCATTAAAACATTTCAGCCGCAATTAAAATGTTGGGAATTCCTGGACAAAATGGCCATAACTGATATCTCCTATCTCCTAAAATTTACAGTTACTCTCCAGTTTTTGCCCTTTGAGTTTTACAGCAAAATTGCTCTTTTTATTTGTATTTGTTTAAAACTTCAGCGAGAAGAAAATAAAATGGAAGATGAAAGTAGGAATTAAAATTCAATCAAAACTCAAAGTATTGAGTAAATGAAAAGTGCCCAAAGAACTGGTATTCTTTAATGTAAATCCAAACTCGTATCCCAACCATCTGTCAGAAATATGTTGATACCTTGTAAGGTTTGGTTCCTGTTGGTTGTTGTCCTTAGTGTGGTGTAGATTTAGCACTGTTTGTCCACATATATGTGTGAACATGTGTATAAATATGTGTAGTATGTTGTGAGAGTGTCTGTGTAGTGAAGTGAAAAATGTTAGGGTAAAGTTTTCAATTGCACTGGAAATCGAGTTTTTGCAGTTTATGATACAATTATACAGTGCTAAAGCAAGTAAAATCAAATTGAACTCTTAAAACACTTTGAAATACCAGGTGAAAAAACCTTGGTGGCAATGCATCAAATATCCCTAATATCTGTATTTTATCTAGTTAGTCATCATAGCTTTTGGGCATTTTTACATAATTTAGTGTTTTTTAATCAATTAAGTGTGTTTACAAAATAAATTATCAACAAAATAACATACTTTAGCCAACCAAAAATTTTTAGTTTTTTGTGCAAATGCCACTTTTAATTTTTCTAATCACAATGCAACATTTAATCTGTGCATAGAAAGCATGATAAAGGTTTGCATGAAATAATGACTCAGCACAAATAAAATCAGTAACAAACTCAATTTGTAAACATGTTTATTTTGGCAATGAGATAAACCTCAACTAAATCAGTTCACAAAAAATGTTTGGAATCTTTTAACTTTTCCCACTTTAACAAAACCTGTGTTTTTTATGATAAGGATTCGGAAACACGACCAAACCAAAAAGCCATATAGGATCAGGTTCGCAACATACTTGTGCATGATTTCGTTGTTAAGTCTTTGCATGTGATGGTAGTTTTGCATGCAAGTTACAACTATTAACATTCCCATTTACCACCACACTGTATAACTTTCTACCACACTGCTTCCATGATTTTGTGTCTATTTTTTAAAGATTTTTAGTCACTCTAGACAAAGTTGAGCCTTTGTTTGATTAAATGTTGCATGCGATAGTACCTAGAAATGATTTTTTGTTTTAAAATTCTGTTAAACTTGTTCAAAACACACTTTTGCATTGTTATTTGATCACAAGTGGCTTGATACATTTTTGTTGTAAATATCACAAACCTTACATTCTATTTAATTCGTTTTAATTATTTTTGTAGATCTGCTCGGTCAGTTTAAATCAGCACGAGACAGTGCTCTCCTAAAAGCTGCGAAGAAGCAAGATCAAGCTCTGAAAGCAATTTCCGGTTTCCAGCCGAAGAGAAATCCTTCACCGGTTAAATCCCCACCCCGAAAACCCGAAACTGTTGCCGACAAAAATGCGAGCAAGATAATTAAGAGTCATCCCCCCAAATCGGGCTACGATGAAAATAAAGACATCTACAATCGCAGCAAACCAAGACATGATAGGTGAGGTTAAGTTTTTTTCTTAAAGCTAAAAAGATTGAAGCTGTTTTAGTAACTTGGTTAAAAAAATAAAGTTTTTTGTTGGTAGACAATGAGCAAATTTCCTGCCATTTGTCAAACCCAATTGATCACTGTTGAAATGATGTAACATAAAAATTAACAAAACTTTTTTATTTTGAAATAAAGTGAAAAAATAGATAAACAATATTGGTGACTATAAAAAATATGTGATTCTGCTAAACACAGAGGCAGAATTTTTTGAAAATGATTAAGACAAAAATTTTTTAACCAGACATTCACCGGATGAGAGGAGCAACCGAACTTCGGTGAAATCGTCGTCGACAATCACGGGAAGGAGGAACAGTGACAGTAGTTCTGATCACAGAGGAAGGTGAAAAACTATAAAGTACCAAATAAAATGTTTTATATTTCCTCAGTTGTTTCTAAGGTGGACAATGGGTAAATACACATGAAAATGTTTTGGGAAACACTGCTTTAATTGTCAGTCCTAAAATCCTAAAATGTTTTTTCTCAATGGGTTCCAAAGCAATAAGATTTGTGATTTTACAGAAGCACAAGAGACAGGGGTCGATCAAGGGCACGATCACGAGATCGTGATTTAAGCCCGAATCGCAATCGCGGCAGATCCAGATCCCGTGAAAGACTTGAAAGCCCTGATAGGCGAAGAGGTAGATCACGATCGCGCGAGCGAATCATGAGCCCTGACAGAAGAGGCAGATCACCATCACGTGAAAGAAATGTGAGTCCTTCACGGAGAAGGAGGGATCATTCACGGGAGAGAGATTTAGATCGTGATCAAAGGACAAGAAAATCAGAAAGGTTGGTGAAAGTGGATTTTTTAGTTTTTAACAATTGGTTCCAACGATTTGATTTGTGACTTTGTTAAATGCTACAGAAAACTGTTCAACTTTATGACTGCATATATTTTTTAATTTCTCATTCTCTTTGACTCTAAAGTATTGTTCTGTTATTAACTTATTAGATACAACCAACCTGTTAGTCCCTATCGGCACGGACGCGACGAGCCTCCGTATAACCGCTCACATCATCACCGTGGGGGAAGCGATGAGCCTGAGTGGGTGGAACAATATCGGAAGAGGAGGACCCACCATGGGGATCCCTCTGTGCAGAGAAGGGCATGGGTGAACGACCCCAGATGGCAAGCAAAGTAAGTAATGGTTTTGTTAAAAATATTAAAGAAGTATAACAAGGGACATAGCCTAAGGAAAGTTAAATGTCATGAATCATCTGCGACAATAAACTTTAGTTTTATTTTCAAATCTCGGTGTGGTTCTTGCTGGTAAAGTGCAAACAAAACATTTTGATTTAGTTTGGTTAGCCCGTGTGTGGTTGAATATTTGGTGACTTTAATGTCGCTAAAAGCTTAAAAACTTTAAAACTTTCATGAAGTCGTTGGCAAAAAAGCATAATCAACTGATGGATAGCTTGGTATTTTAAATTCATGTTTGAAATATTATATATACCACTGTTCCACAGTACTTGCTATATGAGCTTAATGTTTTTGTTGTAGAAAGGAGTTTGACATGGATGAATATGAGAGAGATGTAAAACGAGCGACATCTTACAACAGTGACTTCGAACAAGTAAGTGAGAATAGACCAGCCAAGCCAGGGTACTCAAAAAGTATTTTTCATTTTTAGCTCTGCTGAGCATTAAAAATTATGCACATTGCTTGACCACGATCTGGTGAGTAAGGTTTAACGATAAACGTACATTTTAACAAGTCTTAAGGTTTGATGTGTAAGAAGTAACCTATGCCTCAAAGTATTAGAATCTTGATTGTTTTTGCCATAAGAATACAGAATCTGGTGACTGATCCATTGTTACATTATCTATGTAATAAAACAATATCCCTGCTACGCTCTGCCAGGCAGAATACTTGCAGTATCTTCCTGTAAGAAAGTTAAAACTTTGTGAGCTAATGGCTGTGGGTTAAACAAGCGACAAAAACTGGAACAATAAAACAGCTAGCCGAAAAACTCTCTCAAAACAATTAATTTTCATTCAACTTACACAGCCGCAACGAAGCCAAATGTTCCCATCTAAGTTGATGCATAAGGGAAAAGCCCCGCCCAGTCGACACCCTCCAAGCAAGAATGATGATTGGATAAGAAACTTGAAGGAGCAAAACAAGAAAGCCAACCAGCGGAGGTTTGTTCAACATTAAACAGTGATAAGCATGCCACGTCCTCATGTTGTTGCATGGAGATTTTTGATTGATTTGTTCCAGCCACTAAGCATTTGATATTTTTTATGATAACTTTATTGCATGTTTTTGCTTTGAATTTTCTGACACCATGCTAATTTCACTTTCTTACTTTGTTGGGTAGAAAAGAAATTTTAAATTGTTACAAATATTTAATATGTGTCGAGATCTGTTTTGTTTGGTTGTAACTAAAAATTATTTTGTCTGATGATGGGAATGAGAAAGGAAAACAGCTGTTTGGTTTTGGATGTTCAATGTTATAAGTTGCATGCGATGAGAATTGGTGTTTGCAATCAATCAACATTATATGGAAAGTTTAGTTTATATTTTCTCATTAAAAGTCATTCAATTAAGTTGCTTGTTGTTGTCGGTTGTGCATTTAGACATTTGTGGGATCTATACTTGTGAAAAAAATCTAATGCAATTATTTGCACTTGACATTTTGTGTTTATTTAACACATTTAAATGGTGTCAAATTCAAATTAAATGATTTCACATTGTCACTAAACATTATGACTACCTTGAAATAATTCTTGAATGTGTTTGATTAATGTGTGTTGGTCATTGAAGTTCAGATATATTTAATTTGTAAAAAAAAATGAAACAGCGTTAGAAATATGCGAACTCTTATTGATAAATTTTGGGAGTGCAATGTTGAATTTAATGGCCTAAAATAAAAACTAATGGCAATTCCATAGTTTTATAGAAACAAAGCAATTGATTTTTACACTTATGTATTGCAACATAGTTTAAACAGGTTTGTAGTGCTTGTTGTAGAAGTTTGCTTGCATGTTTGGCTGCTTAACATAGTTTTTGATTTGTTTTCAAACATCGTGTGTTGTGATGGCAGATTTGGCAACATTTGAGCGGAAAACCTTCGTCAATTTCGACAAGGTAGATTTTTCATGTGATTGCTTCATGTCGTGAGTGTGTTTGTGAAATATCACTATTTTCACATAAGTTTGTGATACATCACATAACATCTACAACATTGTTAACATTTGGAGTGGGTAAAAGGTTTTAACCATGTGTTTGAACTAATTTCATTTTTAGAAAAAGTTTTTTTTTACCATTATGAGTGTTCAATCACATTTCTATGTGATAATACGACATAACAGACCCAAACTCTGACACATGTTCAGATTGGGCATTGGCAACCTTTTGAATGTTGTGTGCTAGTTTACAAAATATGTCAAAACGATAATGGCTTTACGTGCCATGATGAAAATGCGCTTTGCTGCTCGCTGCTGCAGTTTACTTGATGATAAAAAACAAACAAGAGGTAATTCAACTTGGCATAAAAAATGTATTGGAAAATGACCTCGAAAATCACTTGGAATCATTGGTTGCCAACTATGGCATGTGTGCCAGGCATTGCTGACTTCTGGTTTAGACAAATAATTCTCAGTTTTAAACAGCTAGATGACAAAAACACATGCAAATATTGCATGATTTGCTTTTTGGTGATATGTCCTTGCTTTCAGCTTTCGGTGTACAAAAAAAAATTTGTTTTGGTTCAAAACAATGCCATGTCTAAATGTACAATACTTGAAAGTTTTGTTTAAACATAATAAATTGGCATGTAACTAAGTTCAATGAAAATAACTCTTTATGTCACTTATTTTGTTGCATTTCATTCAACAGGTTTCCAAGTTGAGCTGCGAGCTGTCTATACATGTTATGAGCTGCTTTTTATATTTTGTATTAAGTTCACCATCATGTATTTTAAAAGCAATTGTTTTAACAGATTTTTGTAACCCAATTTTGATCATTTATTTCTTTGCATCGTGTGTTGATCACTTTACCCGCAAAATCATTGTGTATTTATGTAGTGTTAATTCCGATTTTAATAGCGACTAAATTGTGTTTTATATTTTTGTATGTGCTGTTTTATGGTAACATTGCATTGTGATGCAATCTATCATCAACAATTGGCATTGTGACAATTCATATATTACAGAATATAAAGTTTTTGAACAACAGTTTGCATTTTCCATGGTTCATTCTCATGCAGTTGCACACATTGCTAGTGTTTGTCTTAACACATGTTTGACCAAACTGCTAATTCAGACCATTTTAACTAAAAAAACTTTTGCAAGATGGGAAAGAATATGTTGTGTTGCATATTTTTCAGAATTTGTATTTTAATGAATGTGTTAGCTTTTTGCATCTACTGCCACTATTGAAACTTGTTTCATTGTGTTTTGGGGAATTTGTACAAAGGCTGCTAATTAACACATTAAACCAACAACACCATTTTGAATCTTGCTTAGTGAGACACAAGTCAGTTTGAAAGCAGAATATTATAACAGTACGTCCAGTTTGCAAAATACTTTGTGATTTGCCAAAACTGCAAGTGACCTAATACGTTGTGGTTTGAGAAAGTTGATGGAAATTGGGATAAAGTCCTGCATGTGTAATTGTGTTTGCTCAATCACACTGTACACAGCTTTGAAAAGGTCGCTTTGTTTGGTCACTAGGAACCAAATCTCAACTCAACTCAAAACCCTACAGTTACAAGTTTAATACCAACAAAATGAAAATCGAGTTTTGTTATGGAACTCATCTGCCATGTACAGGAAGCCTAACTTATTTGAAGTACCACAGTAAAGCTATTTATAATTCTAACTTGAAATTGGGAGACAGAGCTTTTGTTATGTTCAGCCAATATCTTTTAATGACAATGCAGCATTTTTCAGCTTATTGCTAAACTTTTGTCACAAAACACATAAAAATGTATGTGAGAAAACATTGCACCATGATTGAACAGCAAACACGTCTTTACAAATTCATTTATGCTATCATGTCCCAACAGTTAATTCCGCAGTCTCTTTTCCTTCTTTCAGCTTATTCTCCAGCTCTGTTGTGTTTCGATTTATTTCATCGCATGTTTCCTTCAGTCGAAGACATGAATCCCGCATTGTTTCTTGTTCTTTTAACAGTGTCTTGTTGATTTCAACAAACTTGCAAATCTGAAAAACATGTTTCATTTGAAAATGTTTTAAATGTTTAAGTTTCCAATCTAAAGCTGTAAAACATTAAGTCCTGTATTTCACTGGATAAAATGCTGGCAGACAAAGGTCCTTGTAACTTAAGTTACAACTTTACCAAGAGAAATAAAGTGCACAGGATCCCACTTTTTATATCTACACTGGACATAAGTAACATAGATGCTTGAAAAAGATTTGTTTTTTGTATATTTACCTTCTCAAATCTCCGCTGGATGTTTTCCTCTGTTTCCTCAAGGGCATCTTCAAACTCAAGGTCACTGTCCCACATCTCAGATGTTTCGGCATCATGAAACTCGTCTTCAGCAAAAATAGAAACTATTTTTATCAGATTTAAAAAAATGGGAGACCCAAGAGATCGATATAAAGCAAGGTGTAAAAATTATTCCACGTGAGTTTGTTCACAATTGGCAACATCTAAACATTCAACGGTCAAAGATGTGTAAATTATTTAAAGAAAACAACAAAAGCAAAATGTGTAACCTTAAAAGAGTTTTTTAGTATTTGCTTNAAAAATGTCAAGAATTGTCAGAAATACGGTTGTTTAAAACTTGTACTGGACACCAGAGGCGCTCGTCAACAACAAGTTCCAGTCGAATACGTGTGTCCGGCCGATGTTACGCAGCTTGCTGTTGTTCAGCGTTTGTTTATGCTCAGCTTGAAGAGTGGAAACGCCGCTGCTGTTAATATTTTGGTAAGTTAGGATTGTTTCTTTTTGTACATTCAGTTGTCAAAGGCATGCCTTGTTTCTATACCTTTTTAACGTTAAAAAGTACATTGCATTGTTATTTGCTATTTCGCGTATACTGGACATACAAAAATAGGTAAATTGAACAGTCAAGTTCTCTGGCAGCTACGTTGTTATTTAAAAAATGTAACTTACGTTTAGTGAAAGTGACTAGGGGTGCCTATATTGGTAAGGCAAGTTATCTTGTGGTCTGGTTAAACTAAAGGCAGCTGAACAGTGATTGTCATAAAAGTTGCAACAAGTTTGGGGCAAATACATACTAAAATGTCTGTCCTTGTTTGACCTTGCATGGATCAATAAAAGTCTGTCCAATGAGACAAAAGTGCATGTGGCGTCTTACCGTCAACTTTTATGACAGAAGTTTCAGTGATAACATTAGAAATTTACCACTGTTCTGTGGATTTTTTGGAGATTTGGATATTAGGAAATATTGTTTTGGATTTTAAAGTATTCATTAACCAAAACAACAGCTAATTTATTTGCCAATATTGTTTGCATAGCAAATGATTTATGTGTGATCTGTTTATAGTTTATTTTCATGGCAAACTGATGTTTAGACTCATTTGCTTGTTTGTTTGAAGATACATTTTCTTTGGTCTAAAAGTATTATTGGCTTTAATGTTTAAGTTTGTAAATTGGTTTTCTTTTGACAGTTATTAAAAGTTAATTTGTTTGGTGATAAAAACTGTCCAACAAACAAATAACAAAACATGTGTATTGAACAGTTTGCTTCAATGAATGCATGTAAGATCAAGAATTGTGAGAATTGTGTGTACAACTGTCATTTAAACTTTTTTCAACTTTAAAGAAAAATCCAGTTTTAAGCCAATTTTTAGTTGTGGGAATGAAACTTTTCACACACCAATAGTACAAGTTATCTGCAGCTTAAACACCGAGAACTTCCTTCCATAATGCAGTCTGAGCCAATGAATAGGTGTTTATCTTCATGTCAAAGGTCAAGTAGGGATCCAACTTTTTGACTGACACCAAAAGTTATCATTCCTATCTGATGGATTTAAATTCCGCTTTAAAATGTCATTTTTTTTCGCAAAGCACCAATTAAAATCCTGATCCCCAAATAAAGAGTGAAGTTTCTGTCTCCCACGCCAAGCAGGCTTCTGTCTGCCCGAAAAACGTCAAGTTCGAAACTTTGCCAAAAACCGCGAGGAAAGCGGAAACTGCCTCACTTTAATTGTTCGATCGAATTGTCGAACGCCTTCATTGTGATCTGACGCGACGCCCATTGTGACGTCACAACACGCCCATCATTGGTTCGCGACTTTAGGCAAAACAAATTGTCGCCTAACTTCCTTGCCAACCTTCCAAGCCGCTGTACTTCCGTTATGACGTATCAAAGTTGTTTCCGGCGTGATTTATTGCGTCACAATCAGCATGCGTCTCGCTCATTCAACCGGCCAATTATGTTTGATGAATGAAAGTGGCGCACATGAATTGTGACGCAATAATGCGTTCGATTGAAGTTTCCATCAATGGTGCGGCAGCGAAATACCAACGCGATAATTGAATTAGGAAATCCGTGCCCTACTGAACTAAAGTTTGTGGGAAGCCGGCCAGTTCACTGTGGTTGTTCAATTAAGCGTTTATTGTGTTAGCATTATGTGCTTGGCTTGGAGTTGGATTATTGCAGGAGTTTTTATTGGAGNAGTTTGTGGGAAGCCGGCCAGTTCACTGTGGTTGTTCAATTAAGCGTTTATTGTGTTAGCATTATGTGCTTGGCTTGGAGTTGGATTATTGCAGGAGTTTTTATTGGAGTATTTAGTACGCGATAGCAATAGACTGTAGTCGATGTGGAATGCAAGATTTTCGCTTGAAAAATCGCTTTGAATTTGTCGTGCTAGCAAGTAAAGTAAACTTGCATTTGGTTGAGATTCTTTCCTAAGCAGCAATTTCTTTGCTTGCAAGAACTAAGTTAGGAAGATTGAAACGGTATGAGGCGTAAATCATCAAATCTGTTTGGAGTGTAATTCACTTTTCTCGACAATGAAGATGTTTCACTTCACGTAACCGAAGGTAATAGAAGTTTAACAGACTTGCTGTGCTTGTAAATCTTGTTCCAACCATTATTACTCAGCGATGTCCATAAAAGTCGCGGTTGCCCGTCAGCTGCAGTCGTGTAACTCGTCACACCGAACCACGCCAGCTATGGACATTTCTGTCTGGATTTTTTAAGTTTTGTTCCCAACAACAACACGTACACAATTTATAATAGTCTCAATGGGTAGATACAAGTCAGTACTTGTGTGTAAAACATTTTCTACGTTGAGTTGTGTATTTTAGTGACAATGTTGCTGGACACACAGTAGCTAACAGAGTAAGGTACTTTTTTCCCAAACCAGTCGAATCTAAAGGGAACAGCCTTTGTTTATTTTCGAAACAAAAATAGAATAGGTCACTTGACGACGACCTCATCATGACAAGTTTCCGGCTCAAGACCAATCTCTCCTCTAAACTTTCCAACCAAGAGAGCCAAACTGCCCAGCTCAGCCAGCAACGTTTGCACCTCACAGGCATTGAGACGACGCACGTAACACGGAAATAACGTTGCCCCATATGCTGCTATGAAGCACAGCAGTCGGTTTCACTGTCTTAAGCATGTTGTTTACGTTGAGGAGAAGCCAATCAGCCAAGCTATAGTTTTGTTGAAAGTGAAGGGTGAAGTGGTTTTTCGGACTAATGATTACAGATTTTTTGTATTTTTACGAGTAACTTGTGAGGTTTGCATTGACTGAAGAGAATCTTAGGGTAGAAGGTAAAAACTCTTTGTGTATTTTCACTGTACAACAGTTGCATATTACGCGACATCAAAAACCACCGATTTATGATAGAAAGACCACTGATGTGTTTTAAAGGAATTTATGATTGCTGCTTAGCGCCCATAATTCAATTTTTAACAGAACCACACCTCAAAGTATTGGTTTTTTCCGATAATTACGTTAAATGTTCATTAACATTCCAAGAACGTTTGTATTTGCTGCAGTGTGTATTGGACGATTTAGAACAAAATTTAACAGATTTCGTCCCGTTGCTTGGCCAATAGTTAAATTAGTTTATACGTTGGTAAAGTCTTGAATGTGTTAACGTAAAATCCAATGCTATCTACGTCAACTTAACTTCTACAATCTAGGTTTAATATCGGTTGTTGGAAAAACTTTTTCGTAACTTCGGTTGAACTGACGAGGAGGCGTCACGTGATCAACGTGGGAATCATTTTTATCGTCTGAACCCGGAAGTTGTGGCGAGCAAGTTTTTTTACTTCTGCCTCGAAACTGCAGGACGTTGCTATAAATAAGATTGGATCTGGCAGAAGCAGTTGCTTGCGTTGATAGCAGCGTGACGTGGTTAAAAATACCCTTGCTCCATAAACAACTGACTGGCGCATATTTTGTAACCAACTTTCGCCCCGTGGTCATCGGGATTAAATAGTTTCAAAAATGTTTTGTTTTTGTCAGTATTGCAACTTCTGACTTAATTGTCGTCAGATTAAGTTACTTTAAACAGTTCTAACTTGATCTGAAATACAACGCACTTGGTCTATTTGCAAAGATACAAATGCTACATGTGTTCTCAATGTGTCTTTGTTATTCCCACAACATTGCAATAAATCCGATACCACCAAACCACACAATTTTACGTTTTAAAGCCACGCCTCCCACAATTACATGCATCCAGTTATGACGTCATAAAGTTGATTTGTGGCATATGTCGGTCCCCCCCGCCTGACCTTGGCATTTCACTCTTCCACGTTGTCTCCGCGCCTTTTCAAAAATCGATATTTCTGCCAGGGTTGAAAGAATTTAACCTGAGCTGTCGCCTCCGAATTGCTTGATGTGTGTAGATGTTACGTTTAGTGTTTGCAAACTATCTCTGTCCGAATGTTAGGTGTCGGATTTTAAGCAATTCAGAGTTGTGCAACTAAAAGTTGATCGGTTCATTTCAAAATCGTGGCTTAGATGAATATTTGCTGCAGACCTTATGTTTAAAAGGGTTTGATTGACATTTGTGAGTCGATGTGAATTTGGGTCGGTTGTAATTTTCGATTTTTAAAGTCCCGAGAACAGCTCAAGCCTTTGAAAATTACAGGAAACAAAAATTTGATCGCCGAGTTTTTAGTTCGGAAGAAAAAGATTGAGAATATGCAACTTTTTCAACTTTGAGGTTGCTGTCTGTCTAGTTGTTTATCAGTTATAAACAAAACAGGCAGACTAACATCGTCTGTGAGCATACGCTGTACAGCTTATGAGACCATGTTTAATTGCACGATTCGACGTATATACGCTTCTCGTGTGCTTAATCTGCTCTCTGCCCCGTGGGAGCACGGATTAATTGCTGCCCGCCGCCTAGACCTTATTACCACAATTATAAACTGTCAAGTACCACCCTGTGTTTGGGCGGTTACCCCCGAGTGATGGTTTAAAGTCACCGCCCTTGCTCTTGTTTTCGGATTTTTGTTGTACTTTATGACATCTGGACTTACTCTGAACGATTAAAACGTATTTCAGACTGCCTCCTAACTTACTGAAATCTATTTTCAAACCAAAGATTCGACTAGGTAGCCAAAGCTCGTTAGAAAACCCGCTTTAAGCGTGAAAAGTCGTTGATGTAACAAGCGCTATGGTTGACTGCAACAAGCTGGTTAGGAAACCCGCTTTAAGAGTGCAAAGTCGTGTGTAAAAAAAATTTAATACTGAAATCCCATACGATGTACTTAGTGTCATGTGCTATGGGTAATATTTGCTCGAAATAACCCGACGAGAGTGCCAATTCCCATCTGGCGACCGTACAGCATGTGTTGCGCATACTTTAAACCACCAGAGACTTCTCGTAGTAGCTCCCTTTGCGGGTTTCACCAGTGTCACTCTACTACGGGTGCTGGTGTCACTGTGTACTTACTATGAGTGATGACTCTCGTTCATGTCAAGGAAACATCCAGCCAAGATATTTTGTGTCGTTGAGAGAAAAGGTAAACTGAAAAGGGTTAGGTAGAATAAAACTATAAAGGGTGTTTAATTTTGTAAACATTTGACTTATTTTTTGTTTGCGGGGTTTTTGAAACCTTGAAATAAGTTTTTGTGCCTGAAGACATTAGTGTCATTAAGCCGAACCGCTAAGCCTTGAAACTTTGACGTTGTTCGCAACACTGGAACAAATATTTAGATGCAGTTTCTTACAGAAGAAAAACGTAAATATATGTTAGTCAACTTTTTTATTGCTGACACATCTGAGGTTAAATTTAGTGTCAACTCAAAACGCCAACATGTTTCGGTAAATACGTGCAGGGGTTATATTTGTGTTTCTTCAAAAACGCTTTAGGGCGTCATGTTGACGTATCTGTGTACAACTAAACCTATTTACTCTGTCTTGCTTTGTTCATTGTAACTTATTCAGTTTGGACACGATAATGATTTAAACAATAACCATTGTGACGTCACAAAACAGCGCGAGGTGTTGAAAGGCGATATGTGTAAATTGTTGTTCGATCGGTTTCAATTTGTGAAAGCAAGCTTTTTAATTCCCAGGGTATTATTGGCAGCTGACAATTGCTTCTGCTTGTGATTAACGAAGCAAAACTTTTGCATGCGGCCCAAGAACCATGCGAGTTACTGATTTCGTCAGACACAGCTGGTGCAATGCTTTGTCGCTGTAATACCAGCAATGTTTAAACGCACACACAGCCCTGCAACGCACGCTTCTGCTTTGGATGTCTTATCTCGTATGTTCAGTAATGATTGTATGTGAGAAGTTTGGGATCTAAGACACAGTCAACATTTTTAAATAGTCGAAATTTTAAGCCGATATTTGTGTAAACATTTTCTACGTTTGACAAACCCTTAAACATTTTCTACGTTTGACAAACGCTGATGTTATCAGACTTTAACTTTGCTAAACTTTACTGCCCAAAGCAAAAACAATAATTAAGTCATATTGACATTGGTTTTACGCGTGATTTTTGAAATTTATTCAGCATTTACATTTTGACCCTTAGCATACCAAATTTAATTTGTTTTCATTTTTATTGATCTTTCCATTGGCAAAAACCCCGATATGTCGTTAAGCCTACCGAATTTGATTGTCTATTGATTTTTTTCTGCCCTCAAAATCCTCTGTATTTGTTTGATGTTAACATGACGACAACGGCGAATATTTAACAGGTTGAGATGATTGGCCGAGTCGAATCACATCACGCTACAATGCACACAGAATAGGAATAATCAGGGGAAAATGTTTCTAAATATAACTCCCGCCCGATTAAAACGAAAGTAGTTGAGAGAGCGAGTCTGTTGTTCAAACTTCACTGGCAAACATAATTACGCGTTTACTGTCGCCTGATCCTTATCGAAGCGGAACAATGACGTCACCCGTTATCAGTAAGCTTCGAAATGTTATTTCGTTCAGAACCTCATAGTGTGACGTCATGCTTGTACAGTGACGTCATCAAATTTCACTTCCCGCAGTTCTGTTTCCTTCCTGGAAGAAACAAACTTGTGTGGCGAATTG
>QXVZ01001629.1:0-33648 GCA_008931825.1 Phallusia fumigata
GATAATCACCCAGCCAACACAAAGTTAAGTAGAAGTGGAAATGTATCTTTATGTAGGTTAACTATCGCCTCAAGTATCAACTAACGCCATTTACATAACTAAGGTTTGGTTGTCACCTTCATCGCAACCAGATTAAAGGAGCTGTTCAAAGTGTCGGAAAGCCGACATTACATTGGTCGTTGTTTCAAAACTAATGTAATAATGCCTAAATCAGTGTTTCACAAACAGAGGGAGGGGAAATTCCCACTAAGGGGGAATTTGTTTAAATGTTTCTGTGTTTCAGATATTTCTTTTTACTGAGAGAATAAAACATCATTCCAAAGCAATAATTTGTAGTAATAATTATTAGAGTCCTAAGACATGCCTACTGTCAATAGCTTTGCCATCCCAAAATTTCGAGGGGGGCAAATAACCCAACTAAATGAAAAACTTTTTTTTTTTTTTTCCTGGAGTGGCCTATTTCAATGTACAATTTCGATATTTTTTTTTGGGGGGGGCATGGTCCCTTTCCCCCCTTGGCTACGCCCCTGCCTTCTGTGTAAACATCCACTATTAACAAAATCATCGTTCGGTTATTACCTCAGTCGCTGCAAGGATGGTTGCGCCGCTGGAAAAGTCCGCCAGCTTCCCGCCCAGGTCGTGACGACACAAGTCACGTGCTTGACCTATGGTGACCTTTGCGCTTGAGCCAATCACGAAGCAGGATGGACCGCTGCTGAAATCGCAATCGGCTTCAGGTTCTGAAAAACGTAAATTGTTGTAATAATTTTAATGAGCGGAAACAAAAATCATCTGGGATTTTATTCAAAACATTTTTTAATAAATCTCCTAATTGATTTCTGCGTATTTATTTATGATTCGGGCCCTAAATTTTGCTCAACTGGCTGTTTGAAAAAGTCATATAAGCGGCAACCCACCATGTTCAGATCTTCTTCGGTCATCTGGCGCGTCACCATATCTGCTGTAGCTTGTTGATGACGAATAACTGTACGACGAACTTGAGCTTTGTGAATACGAGTATGACGAGGAATCTAAATGACAAAAAGCAAACGCGTCAGCAAAAAAACAACCAAAAATGCTTGAGCCCAGTTAAATGTAAAACGTTGCATCACATCAGTGTTAGACAACTTAGTAAGTTTCATTAGTGCTGGAAATTACAAAGTCTATTTCAACGTATCACATACTGCCCCTGTCCACCACGCATCAAACCCACTCGCCTAACGATGCAAGCAACAAGCAATCAAAAATGAAAACTTTTACAAAACTATAAAATTGTGTGTCAGGTATACAATTTACAGTGACAAATGGTCTCAATAAGAGATACAAGCCATTACTTCCTGATGATGACAACAGCGTTTTATACGCAAGTACTGACTTGTATCTTCTTATTGCCCCAAACTTCTTTATTCATTCGTTTGTTAGCTTCCATAAGTTTTTTTTTCTCAGGGAAACCCAAGCGACCTAACGGGATTACAACCCATAACCTTGCGAGCGAAAGGCAGTCCAGCTAACCACTCGACCATCCTGGCGGACAGCAAGGTTGTCGAAAACACACACAACTATTGGCTTGAGTGTTCTCATTAAGATTATCAACTTACATTGCGAAGAGGAAGTGGCGCAACAGTACTGCACTCTGTAGTCGCTACAAGCTCTTCCACTGTAGTTAATGCACCAGAAACCCTTTGAAATATCAACATTGGTGCTTTGTCTTGTGCTCTTGTACGAAACGCCGTCAACGGTCTGTGCTCTTATGGCTTTAGGCGACGAGCAAGCTTTCCCCTTCTCCCTGAGACGCGAGAGACTCTCGTAGTCGCCCTTCCCTGAAGGTCCGTCTTCATTGAACCACTCGCCCCACGAGGCTCCGGATGGACAAGTACCGTAAGTTCCGTCTGTAAATCAAATTGAAAACGTTGAATTGGCGTTTAACTATTTGCCATGAAAACAATTTACAAGAATGTTTTTTACAATTTCTATGATATTTGTATGAGCGAAGGGTATTTATCAAATAAACGTTTTTGAACAAAAAAAAATAACAAACGCAATTAGTTCTAATGAGTTTACCGGAATTTCAAAATAAAATTAATATATTTTGTTGTTTTTTTCAGGGCAGTTTTGCATTGGAATGTTTAAATTCGATAAAACTTTCAACGTTTGTTTTCACAAGCGAAAGAATCTCAATCGGACAACGCAACTTACCATCGGTCGAAGTGGAGGGCGCTGTTGTGGTTGCGGCTTTTGTGTAAGCTGAAACAAAGCAAAACGACAAAATTAGCAAACAGGACAAGCAGGCGATTAAAAGAACCGATTTGCTTCACAGAAACATTCACCATTGGACACTGACCCCTAGTATTCAGGTTACTGTGCCGAAAACAAGCAGTTGTCAAATGTTGTTAAAAGTTGCTTAAGCCAAATTTAACTCGAATAAAATGTGATGAAATGTTCATACAGCACTGTGTACTTCATTCATGGTAGTTTTCAGAAACCTTTTTTGTATTATCATGAAAAGGCTTTTGACAAAAATAGCTGATGATTTCAAATCCATATTATCCGGTCTAAGTTTGACTTTACCCTACTTTTGACTAACTGTCGAATACATGCACTTACACTTTCGGCCAATTCTTGCTGTAACTATACATTTTTTTTGCAATAATGCCCATGTGTTTACCAACAAAACTATTAAACGTACAAAAACAGGCGCAATCAGAGTTTAAAACAACGTAAGCAAACCGTGCTTACCAGTAGTTGCACAGCAATAGCGAACTCTGTAATCACTGCAGGGATTCCCGCTGTAGTTAATGCACCAGAATCCCTTGGTTAGGTAAGCGTTGGTCTTTTGCCCAGTGCTCTTGTACGAGGCCCCGTCTTTGGTCTGAACTTGCATCGCTTTCGGAGAGGAGCAAGCTTTCCCTTTCTCCCTGAGACGCGAGAGACTCTCGTAGTCGCCCTTCCCTGAAGGTCCGTCTTCATTGAACCACTCGCCCCACGATGCCCCGGATGGACAAGTTCCAATAATGTCGGTTGCTATTAATAATGGAGTAATGTGAAGCATGAGATTTCCCAACGAAAAAAGGGTTTTAGATAAAAAAGTTTTCTGTTAAAAGATGTTTTTCACAAACTGTTACTAAAAATGAAGGAGGTGACAAACTGGCACCGACCAGAGAAAAAGCTTGCTAACAAACCCAAGGGACAGCTATAATTTAATTATATGCCCCTGGTTTATGTATTGTGTCATGATATTATTTACACGCAAACACAGTTGTCACAAGTTTAAAATAAAAACCCAAGAAAGATTACGGCAAAACGTATTGGTTAGTTACAAAAAGTATGTCACTGTCAATTATGCTTATATATGAGTTCGCCAAAACCAAACGGCGTGTTATTAATCCAAAGAAAGGGTCATACTATATTTGGTTTGTGACCAGTGGAGTCGCTGTGCTGTCGGTTAGTATAAAATCAGGGGTGTAGTTGCAATTTTAAAGGCTGGAGCTTTTTGCAAAACCCTACTACTTTATCAGCTCGACCCCAATGAGCAATCATTTACTGTTAGGGGAGCTAGAGCTGCTGCACTGCACCACTGTGTATAATATGTTTTACACTAACCTGGAGCAGAAGTGCCGGTTGGGGTTGTAGTCATTGCTCCTCCGAATGTCCCTGTTGATAATACAAAGTTTTAGCATTTCTTGCGCTTTAAAATGCATCATCATAGTTAAACCACACACGGAGGTGCAAAATGATTCTACTAAAATGGATTAATAGGTCACGTGTTTACCTTGTGACGCACACATCGCCCCGATTATGACGTCAACAATCTGGGCGAGTTGGGAGAAACTCTTCACGTTGATTGAATACTTGGAATCAGGATCGGATGCGATGACGTTCAACTCTCGGATGTCAGCCTCCTTGATCCCGAGAGCAATGGATGTTGCGACCTTCTGGAGATTGAAGGAGGCGTCTCTGTTTAAGAGAAAGAGATTACTTAATGAAGAGTTTGTGTCATTGCAGTTTTGGGCAGTTGCAGGAAAGAAACAGAAACAGGAAAAACTGCGGCCTGATCAAAAGGCTTAACTTAA
The DNA here is from genome assembly GCA_008931825.1 of Phallusia fumigata. Classification (NCBI taxonomy): domain Eukaryota; kingdom Metazoa; phylum Chordata; class Ascidiacea; order Phlebobranchia; family Ascidiidae; genus Phallusia; species Phallusia fumigata. The sequence goes on from QXVZ01001629.1 coordinate 4,071, forward strand.
TTCTGCATGATATTAATTCTATATCTTTATAAAAAGTTGTTAGAGTATAAGTTTTAAAGCTTCTCTAACCTGACGTTGTCCTTCGACTTTCCGTCCGTCATGATGACGACAACAGGTTTGACGTCCTTCCTTAAACCGCCCGACATCGTAAGTACGTTGTTGATCACGTGACGAAGGGCCTTTGACGTGTAGGTGCTTCCCCCGGTGTACCTGCAAGTGTTTAAGTTTATAAACCCAGGTTAGTTTGTGATACAAAACATTAAAAATTCTGTGGGTGCAAATGTTTGGGCATGGTAATTAAGTCACAAATAATGGTTAAATAGTAAATACAGTATTCGAATCTTCGTCTAATCCGAAAGCACTTGCAGATGAAATAGATTCTTGATTAACTGAGGTTTACTGTCAGTTTCGCCAGCAAAGTTGGTAATTTCAATCTAAACTTATATTTTTTTACTTGTGATTTCACTCTTTTCAAAAAAAGAGTGTTAAAACCTATGGAACTTTTATAATTTTGTTAACTTCGCGAAAAAGTTGCACATATCAATTTTTCGCAATCACTTTTACATTTTTTGTCTAAAACCAAATACACGACGCACCTTATTCCATCAATCGCTCGTTTAACCGATTCCTTGCTTGAATACTTGTTCAAACTCCACAGCGTGGTTGGGTAGGTGCTGAAGCGAATCATGCCTACGCGGATCGCGTCACTTCCAACGTTGAAGCGATCTACAATGCTTGCAACGAACTTCTTCATCAACTCGAAGTTGCTTCTTCCAACTGATCCACTCGCGTCAATCACAAACACCACATCAGTCTTCGCTTCTTCTTCACAAACGTCCATGCCAGCAGCTGAAGAAAAGCGTGGTTGTTATTTTGTTTGTCGGTTTGCGAGGTGGGAATTATTTTGGTTTGTCCTTTGCATACAAAAGAGATTTGCACTCAGATACAGATTTAGATAGATTGCTTGTGCGCCTGTACTTGTACCCGCCAAACATCGGACAGTACTCGATAGGTAAATACACACGAGGGTTTGCCGGGGCTTAAACTATTAAATTATTGTAACGCCAAACCCCCCAAAACAGGAAACATTTACATAACTTTTTATCATTACTATATATCTTAATGCCGAAGTCGTTAGTGCTTCCTTTAGAACATCTCTACCATACGACACTGGCCCTTCTATCACTCTATACGTTCAGCAGGATGGCCCGGGATGGGTATTTTGCTGGTTTGTGGATCTGGCATTGCCATTCCGATATAGCCTACGATGGGATTCGAACCCACGACAGAAGCTTTTACCAAGACCAACAATTACAAGTACAGCACTCACCCTTTGCACAGTTTTCGCCCGAGTAACCAGTAGCGCACTGACACGTGTAACGACCATCGTTGGTTTCAGAGCAAGTTCCTCCGTTCAGGCAAGGGTTGCGAGTACACGGTCCATCTGAAAAAACATACAATTTGATAACAATAAGAAATGGGGTTGGTTTATGGTACTTTTACTATGTTCCTGTGTGTAACGGTTTAATTTTTGTGAAATGCAGCCATAAGCTCATTGCTGGAAAACTAATTACATAAAGCAGACGATGGAAAAAACCTCAAATTTATGACGATAGATGAAGTAGATTAAATATTATAATAATTCATAAACAAGGAAATACAATTGAGTTAATATTTGCTAATGCAAAAGAATTGTCGAAGTGTCATGCTTTACTCAAATGTATTGACTTGTTTATTTATAAACTAAAATTATCTAAAGTTTCAAGAACAGGTATTTCGTAGAAAAACGTTTGAACAAATGAGCCGAATGTCTTATGTTGAAATTACTAAAGTTATCTGTTTTATATTTCTACGCTTGCTCGAACATAATACCAACAGACTCGATAACAGCAGCCAAAGCAGAAAAATGGGTAAAAACTCACCGTTGACGCTGCAAATGATAGTGAACAGCAGCTTGACGAATTCGTCCAGTTTAGCGAAGCTCGCAACTTCGCGGGAATAAGTTTCCGGCGGATATGACGCGATCTGATCAAGTTGCTCCTTCACCGCGTTCTGTATACCAAGCGCTATGACGACAGACTCGTTCCGTAGTCTCAAAGCAGGCACTCTGACGTCATCGTAAGACTTCCCGTCGGTCATGACCACTGTGACGGCCTTGACACCGCGGCGACGGCCCGCCCGCACTGTGTACTTTGACTCGGCCGTTTTCGACAGAGCGTTACCAGTTAAAGTGCCACCGCTAACGTATCTGATCCGACGTATGGCGCTGAAAAGGTCTTGCTTATTGTCATAGCGATTCAGGTGGAAAATATCTGTCCATGTGCGAGTATAGCGGGCCACGGCCACCTGGACAGCGCTCGGACCCACTGTAAACCCGTCGACCACTTTGTAGACGAATCTTCGCATCAGGTCGAAGTTTGAGGAGCCGACTGAGCCGCTGGAGTCGAGGAGAAACACTAGGTCCAGTTGCGCGTTGGTGCGACAGTCGTCCACGCTTGCGGGCGCTAAAGAGTATGTTTTTTTGTAAAGAAGTGTTAGTACAGTGAGGCATTTCGAAATCGCTCAAAATACCATGTTTAGATCGTTTACTATGTTTCCAGCAAATTCTGCTTCATAAAAAAATTCTCAAAACAAACTTATAAACAGAACATTTTCTTATTGAACAAAAATCGTTTTTCATAAACAAACTTCGTAAACAAATTGGGCAAATCTTAATACATGTGCCGGCACCTGGGCTTTTGTTAAACAAACAAACGTAAATTAACAACTTAATAAGGTCCGTTTTAGTTACCAGCTAAAATTCCTATTTCCCAATATTGCTTTATTGCCACACACTCACCAATCTCACAGTTCTTCCCAGTGAAGTCGGAGAAACAGACGCAGGTATATCCTCCCTCGTCAAGCTGGGTGCACGAACCACCGTTCTGGCACGGATTGTTGGCACATGGATCGTCTGGCAAAAAAATAGTTTGTTTTATTCGGTATCTTCAATACAAAGAAGGGGAATGTCTTAAATGGGTAAAACCTACAATAATACACCTGCGGGCTGTATGTTGTTTTGCAGTGAATTTTAGATTTTTATCTTGAACTGCATAACGGTGACCACAATTAGGGCTAATTGTTTTTAAACAAGAAAATATAAGGGTGTCACGCTTACCGGGAAAATCTTGCAACAAAACTTTTGAACAGCCTTATAGTTAATTATTGATTTTATAATGGGACAGACTTAAATGTATTACTTTTTTTTAATAAATCTAAGATTGTAATTTGCCACAACCTAGTAAAAGGCCCCCCCCCCCCTACTAATGGGGCTAATTTTTGTAACTAAAAAAACTAACAAGCAAAGCTTAAAAATACGCATTTTAAAGCCTTTAAAATAGCTTAATATACGCAAATATTAATTTTATAAAGTAGCACAATTAAATGTATCGGCATTGATAGCACATATTTTAAAAGTGCCTTTGTTCGCAAATCGCAAGTTATTATTACCGTTCACATAACAGATTGCGTTCAGTATCGTTTCCACGACGTTTTTAAGTTGGTCAAACTCCTGGACCATCACAGCGAACCGGGATTGCGGAGCAGAAGCGATCTCTTGCAGTTGTTTCAAGTTGGCGCTTTTCACTCCCAATCCGATCACTACCGAAGATTTCCGAAGTTCGACCGAAGGTGCGCTGACGTCATCGTAGGATTCCCCGTCAGTGAGAATGAGGGTGACCGTGCTGGCGGCCCGACGTTTTCCTACAATTTCAATTCACAGTCTTGTTTAGTGTCAAATCATACCAAACGAGCAAATTAGTTAGGAGAGTGGTTCTCAACCAGGGGGAATTCCCTGCTGGGGGAATTTGTATTTTGCAAGGGGGGAATTGTTGAAAATTTTTCGAAAATAATTGTAAGAGGTTAGTTTCTCTTCCTGTAGGAAGTAAGCTAAAAATGCTAAATGAATCAAATGTGTTGGGATATATAGTAGTTTATGTTCTGTTCCATGTAGCTTGGCTTGTTGGCTTGTACTAGGTGTTGTTTCTACTAGGTAAGAGCTATGACCGGAAATTATAATAGATTTTAAATTTGTTTTGTCAACCAGGTCAAAACTTCACAATGTTCGTCGAGTTCAACAAAAACAAGTTCATCACAAACTCACCTTTCGCGAGGTTAAACTTATTCTCCGTGATGAACTTAATCGCATTGCCAGTCTTGGTTCCACCGCCACTATAACGGATTCCACTTATAGCTTTCAACAAAGCTTCCTTGGTTGAATAACGGTCGAGGTCCCACAAGTCCTTCACTTCCCGGCTGTACGTGGTCACTGAAACCTGGAGGCCTTGAGGTCCCACTTGGAACCGCTCAACGATCGTGGCAATAAAACGTCGGATGACCGCAAAGTTTCGATAGCCGATGGAGGAGCTTGTGTCGAGAAGAATGATGAGGTCAAGAATTTCCGACCCCTTGCATCCGACTATACGAAAAGAAAGATTCGTATTTTTAGATTTCGTTTGGGCGAAAATAATCTAAGTCTAAAAAAATAGTGAAAATCTAATTTTGAGTAGCCTTCGTGACGTCATGCCAACCTCCTTGTGACGTCGTATTTCATGACGTAAATATTTGCAATAAAACTTGCCATATTTTACGAACACAAATCGTCGATACAACAACAAATCTTGCGGAATTGCATTTGAAAAAAATAATAGAAAAAAAAGAATTTAAACACGTTTCCACAGCGGGCTTCTCTTTTATTAATGCGGTGGTTCTCTAATCCTTTGTTGATACAATTCCCCCTTTCCTTATTTCAGAACTTTTCATGCCTTCCCTACTAGACAAGAAGTGATATAAAGTAGTATTAAAAGGTTTGAAACCACTGGGTGACCTTTAAAGAAATACTGCACTTGTCACGAGTAACTTAACTATAAAGTTGAAGTTTCTTCCAGAAAGGGAATTATTCACAATTGGAAATGCCCTGGTGGTTTAAACAAGTGATAAACAGTAAGAATCTTCCTCTCATACCTTCGACAATACAAGCTTCCTCTCCTCGCTCGTCCTTCCCGCAGACCTCCCCGGAAGCACATGACGTCATCCGACACGTGACCTTGTTCATTCCCGCGCATTCGCACTCGGTACTGCAGTTGTCTCGCATGAAGCGCCGCCCTGCACGAAACACGGGTTTCAAAAATGATTGACATTTTTTGGGCAATGTGCGTGTTTTCGAGTCCTTATACTTATTAGTTGTGCTTTCACCGAAGATATGTTAACAATGGGTCCAACTCGAGAGCTACAAGTGTGTTGTAAAAATATCAGGTCGTTTTGGTCCATCTCAGTTTAATATGTGGCCAATTTACCTTTCTCCAAATATGGTCCGGTGTTTAGCTGGCATCCACATTCCGACATTCTCACACAATCTTCTCCATCACGCAGATATCCTTCATTACATACGTAGTCTTCGATGCTCACTTCTTCACAGCTGCATGTAAAACAAACTGGTTCAAAATTTGCCTTAAAAGTCACACACTTGTCAATGGACAGAGGTTAAACTTATGGATTGCATGGTTTTCTGTTGAGGTTAATAGCTAGGGAATTATACTCTGGTCTTCTTTACAAACAAAACACTCTTTTTTTATTTTGAGAATGTTAGCGTTTTTGTCAGGTCACTGAACAAAGTCTTGGTTTGTTTTCTTTTTATCCTTCTAAATGGGGGCAAAACAACACCTAAATACGTTATGCGCGCAAAGAGTCCACCGTCGAGCTACATGCCTCATTGCAGTTCCTTTGGATCAGTTGTTATTGTTAGTTTAAATTTTTTTAAGTTTCTTGCTCAGGGCAACACAAGCGACCGAGACAGGATTACCCCCCCCCCCCCCCCGAGCACAAGGCAGTCGCGCTAACCACTCTACCTTCCTAGACCTGTCGCACACCAACAAAGCCATGCCAGAAAAACTCGTATCTTACTTGTCAGAAGCTCTTGGGTTGGAGCAGGTGTTCGGACACGAACTTGCGCAAGAGGTGAAATGGCTGTTGGCTGGAACGTAGTCGTCAAAATTCACTAGACCAGTCACAGAACGCCACGTACACACTGACACGTCATTTTGCTGGCATTCCCGAGCGTAGGCTTCCACAGACTGTAGAGGAACGAAATGGAAAGATACGTTATTATTTAACTGTTAAGGTTGGTTGATATTAGTAGTTAAATCCTTTGTAAAACACGAACCACTAGTTTTTAGTCAGATAAAACAATAAACAATTACGCCAATTAGAAGGGTTTGTAAGTGATGACACGAGGCAAGTCAAAGCTCTCACAGGGAATTAAAGTCAAATCAGAGGTGTTGTTGTCAAATTTATCGCAAAAAAGTTTTTCATGCGATTTTAAAATCACATTTCCGTGGTTTAAAATCACTACATGTTTTCAAAATGCGTAAAAAGCTACGAATGCACATGTTCTGATGTTGCTTCAGGAGTTTGAGGTATATAACTATTTTTAGATGAAAATCTTTTTGTCTTATCGGTTTGGTATGATGTTGCCGATTTTACCTCTTCCAGTATAGTTTTGTTACCGTCGTATTCACAAACGTCAAAAACGCAACTCTGGAAATGTTCAGCAGGATCGACCTTGTCGTGGCATTTGGCGAAAGGACCAGTCGGGTCGGAAATTACCCCACAAACGTCATTCTTTGAACTGAAAATAGGCAAAACAGAATTATAAGTACTTACTCGGATAAATACCCTCGTGATGAGCACGCTAGTCGATTTTAAAGCAAGTTTTTTAGCCAGATTCGCTACGCATGCAATAGTGATTCTCAAACATTTTTCTGATGCGACGTTGTTCGAAAAGTTGGTTGGACTTTCGACGCACCAGCGATATAAATTTCAAAACGACGCTTATCAATAAATCTGTATTTATTGTGAGAAGAAAAATACATTCATAGAAAATGTCAGACGCCCTTGAAAAATTGAAAAGATACACCAGGGCACAGTTTTAGAACTTCCTTTCCCATCTTCTAGCTTAAATCACTAATCTTTCAATCCCAAAGATAAAGCTATGTCATGCTGCTTACAAAGACACTTACTAGTAGGCTGTGTCCGCATCCGAACACTGAACATCTTCTGGTGGATTGGGATCTGCGCACGGCCCCACCTGGTGGCTCATGCCGAACTCGTTTACTCTCCGCGTGAGGGAGCCATCGGGAAGTCGGAACTCGTCGCTGTCGTCTCCGTTAAAGTCCCCGCACAAGCCGAACACCTAAAAGTTGTTTTTGATTGTTTTTAATTTTTTGGATTTGTGAAATGTAGGTCTGTTTGAGGCGCTAATGCTGTTTGCAAAAAGAATTGGCTAAAAACAGCGAGCCAGTGATCAATGTTCCAAGCAGAACAAAAAACGATTGTTTTTGAAAAAAATATTACCAGTTACTTTGAATTTTTTCTCAAAAACAAGCATTAATTTCTCGAATGTGCATGAAGTCGCTACAGCGGTCGTTTCAAAGGACCATACAATGGTCTGGACCATTGCACAACTGACGACCTATTGGATCGAGCCACGAATAAGTCCAAGAGACAAAATAGCAAAATGTGATGTGATGGATCAATTTCTCACCTTGTCTTTGTACGTGCTTGGGATGGTGACACGAACATTCGACCGAGTTTGTTCAACCTTCAAGCCGAAGTTAGTTTTGAGAGTGTAGTAGCGGCCCTGCCTTCGTACGGTGAAGCTCTTCGATGTGAAACTCCTGTACGACACCCCGTTCACCTGAAAATGGAGTAGGAAGGTTAACAACAGCATTGGTGGCGTATTAAGCATATTCAGTAGTAGCTTAATTAAATACTTAAATGCCAGAGAGCTTGTATATAGTACTTATTCACTGATGATGACAACAGCGATTTTTAAAACGTTAGCAATACATTTGTTATGTACAAGCTCTTTGTCAGTTATGTTTCAAATTAGGTTACTCTGTAATGTCTAGTGCGCCAAGTTAACTTGAAATGGCGCTTTAAAAATCATTTGGCATTAATGTTGCAAAAAATCGATGTTAAAACAACGCTGAAATGTTTTTTTATTTTCATAGGGTGGCCTTAGTTCGTAGTGTTTTCGGCTTGCTGCTGATCAATAATGGGGCTGATGTGTGTAGGTGCAAAATTTTAATGCCCATGAACAACTGTAGCTGATAGGTGTAATTTTACGCCCAAAACATTTCGATATTTTAGTGCCATTATTACTGTATCGTTTGACATTTATCTGTGGCAGATCGTTTCTTAAACAATAAATGTCGTGAACGTTTTGGTGGCTCAAGTGCCTGTGTGATATTTGCTGTTCTGGTTCGAACCCAAGACAGTATCGCGTTTGGATGCTGACCAGGTTTTTAGTGTATGTTGTGGAGACGGGCGCCTTAAACCATTCAGCTTCCAAAATTTCACAAAAAGCACTGGTGGAGTTTCCTGACCGTTCAAAACGTTGTCTCAAGAGACAATACAAACTTTTTAGTCCATATTTTATTACAAACCTTGGGTAACAGGCGCTTTTCAAATCGAACTTGCTGCGTGCCAGCTTCAAAATGCACGGTGGCAGATTTGGTGTAGGTAACTCTCGGTCGAGATCTGGTTTCGTGTTCAACGATGATTTTGTACCAACGAGAATCGTTAACTGGAAGCCGTGTCTCTGATAGTCGGTAACTGCATTTGCCCATGAAGTTGTACATTTTGCTTGTGCGGTCGAAGGTGAAGTAGTGGGGGTCGCCGAACGCACGACAAACACCGAAACCTGGAACAAAAAAAATTGTGATTGTAAGGTTGTGGGTTCTAATCCTGTCTAGGCCTCTGGCGTTTCCCTGAACAGAAAAGGTGAACCCGATGAGTCGAACCAAATAAATGTCCAACTGCCTTAAGTGGCACATTTAGGGACATGCAATATGTAAATAGCAATTACGTTTATTTAATTTCAATGTCTGCAACCAAGGACATAGTTATCATAGAATCGTCAAAAAAGTGAAATATATACGAAAGTCGTAATGGTAAAGTTGCAATGCACCTAAAAGCGAATATTTGGCCGAATAAACCCGACCTACCACAATAAGTTGTGTATTGACTTGAAAACAAACTGGTTTTCTTTTAAATTGACAGAAAAAAAACATAAACAGAAGAATCGTTCACCCTAAATGTCAAACTTTGGTTTATCACCATTACAATTAAATTTTGGTATTTAGTAACTTACTTTCTGGTTGACAACCCAACAACCCATCAGTTCCCACTGCACAACTTGTTCCGTCGTCACAAGTAGTTACTTCGCACGACATTGATCCGTCGCGACAGGAGCACTTTCTCTCGCAATTGTCCAACACCACAGAGTCGCCAGACTGGAAAGCAAAACGGAACAAAAACTAGTAAATGTGGGGGAAACAAGCAGAGGTTCAAATTCTACAAATATATTCAACATATTCTACAATATACAAAACCAGTTTTGAAACTAAAATATTGGTTTTGAAATTCTTACCTTGTAATATTTATCTTCAAACAAGCATCCACATTCTTTGCGAGGAACACAGATATCTCCAGATAAGACAAATCCGGCATCGCATTCGCATCCTACAAACAAACACCTCAATTATTACAGGGAACCCATAGCGTTCAACATCTCCTAAAAAGTAGATATTTAGTAGTATAGGAGGTGACAAAGTTACAGTAACTTTTAAATCAAACAAAAACACTCAGTTGAATCATTAAATAACGAGTTTTGAAGACTTTTCTAGATTGCAAACATATAAAAAAACAGTAAAAAAATGTTACTTTTAGAATTAATTGTTAAATACAAAACATAATAACTTTACATAATCTGTTGCAACTTCAGTCTTTATCATAACTGCAGTCGCATGAGCATGGACATGACATGGTTCAAACTGCTACTGTCCAGTTTCAGGGTAAAACATAGGTTCGAAAAACACAACCTAAGTCAGCAACAGCTGATTCGAACCCAAGGAGCGGCACACACAAGCCGAGTAATAACGTTTACCTGGGACGCATTCACGCTTCGTACAATCCACAACATTGCTGTCATTGCTGAACTGACAGACATCAGGACAAGAGCTGACACATTCCGTGTAATGAGAGTTAATCGTGCAAAGCATTTCTGGAAAGCAAAAGTAGTTGGTGAATGTTTACATACTTTAAAAGTAGATTAATTGTACGGATAACTGGGGGGCTTGTATGTGGTGAAAACATTGTAATACAAACCTTACAAAATTTGCTGTTGTTATTGTCAGTGCAAAATGATAAGAAGCCTGATTAATTGCTTAAACGTTTGCATTACAATGTATTCACTAAATACAAGCTCTCCGGCAGTTCTGTTGTTAATTAAGCTCCTTTCCAAATTTGTGTTCCCTGTGTCAACAGGTGATTTAGGCAATCTTTAGTTATTGTGTAGGCAATTTCAGTACAACTTTGCGTTTAAACGACCAAATAATACAGTTTCTTACCAAAACCACAGCGCTGTCGCCAATCGCACACACTGTAGCCTGCGTCCGTACAAGCAGCTGCGTACGAAGCTAAATTGCCCATCAGCCAATTGGGTGATGCGTTGGTGTTGCATGCGTCCTTCCGACAAGCCTAAAATAAACGACATGGTTAAGTATGTACATGTAAATATGTAAGCTCCAGACTTGGCGGGCCTTTAAGCAATGTAAACCCCTAAGCCCCCTTCTTTTAAAAATATACATGTCTTTCAATCACGGAGAAGCATATTAACTTTCAAGTTTTTATGATATTATGTAATAATGAAAATATTTGGTTTAAAGACAAGTAAGACACAACAAATTGAACAAAAAAGAAAGTTTAATCTGAAATAATTTATAGCTGGTTTAGTTTGCACATATGTCTGGCGTTGCCTAAACAAATGAAGACATTGTCGTACTAGCAATCCACAAAGATTGTTAACAACTTATCAGCTTAGAAACCAACGACATGTAGTGTTTTACCTCTACGAAGACACTTGGATCAATGTTACAAGTTGAGAAGCATCCGTCTTCATCTGTGAACGTTTCGCAATCGCATTCGCCACTGCTCGGAACTTGGGAAGAGCAGGAATCGTATTGCACTTGCGGTTTGCATCTAAAACGATAATTCATGTGAGCTAGTTGAACAGAAAACGCTAATACAACGCCAGATATGACGCCAGGCTGCGTCCATTGACATGTTTTCTTGGCCAATTGGATGGAAGACTAAAAAGTTTAATAATTCTGGAAGCTAGTTGTTAGTAANTCGGTCGCAGGGTCCATGGAGTTAAAAAGGTAGGTGACCAATGTCCTAGACTAAAGTAAGTCAATAAGTTTGTATGTAGGAAGCGATATAGGCGTGTAAATGTGAACTTAAGCAGCAACTCAGTGGAGTAGGATTTCTATTAAAACTACCAGGTCTAGTTTCAGCTTGCTCGTATCAACTTGACTTACCCGGGCACCCCGCTCTCTGTTTTCCATTGCTGTCCGAAATCATCGGGCGATTTGTTTTCGAGATCATTCTGTGGGTTGGAATCCGTGTCGCCACACAAACCTGCACAAAAGTTTAAATGTCTTTAATATGGTCATAACTACAGCGCGTTAAAGCTCTTATCCTTTTTGCGCTTTATAACGATTTACCGTTGCGCAGCTCTTTCCGGCCTGGTGATTGATTTAGTGCTATTGTGTCGCTATGTTTTCTTTCACCAAGCGAAATAAACTAAGCACCTGTCAATAAAACGCCATACAAAATATAATTATGGCAAAAAGATTAAAAACTTACCTTTGTCTGTTTAAACCTATTATGTTACCTTTTGTGCATGTTGAATAGGAATCAGGTAATCCAACTTTGACATTGCCATCCCCACTAAACGTGACTACAACACCGTAAGCTGTTTCCAATCTCAAAGTGTCTCCAAGCTTGACAATCTGCAAGGCAGATGATCTCAGCAAGAAAGGCGGTGTCCCTGTCACATTGTCAACCTTGAAATGAAAGAAAACGCTTTAAGCATGTGCTTGCAAAAAATGGTTAAATACTCATGCCACAATATGTCAGCAAAAACTTGACAAACAATGCCATAAAATTGTGTAGTTAACGTTATTGTGAAGCATTGCCATAAAGTTGCGTAGTTAAGAAATTACGGTGAAATTTCATGTTTTCAAGCAACGTTATACCGTGTAAATAAGTCCCCTCTTCAATTCAATCGTCAGCCCAGAAACCTGGACAACTACTTTGGTCAAAGCGGGGAGGCTTCCGCTTGGAGGATTCGATTTCACAATCTAGTAAAATATAAAAAAATATTTAAATAATTCTAGCCATGATCATGTCGTCAATAAACTAGAGAGCTCTGTTCTTTAAAAATAAAATACGCCAAATTCAGAAATTATTTGGAAAAAATACGTAAAAAACAAATCATTTTCTCTAGATAATGTCTAATTTATCGACATATCACTAACTTGTCAAATAGAAAAACAAACAAACAAATTAGATTAAGTGTACAATCGGTTTTAAGATTTCGGATAATAAAGACACAAAGCCAGTATATTCGAGTAAACTACGGTTTACTATGTGTTTTTGAATTGAGGAAAGTTTTTATTTTTGGTAGATTTTACATCGTACCTCAACTTTTAAAGGCACCACTGTGTCGCAATCATTTTGCACAAGCAAATAACTACAGGACCCGACAAAATCGTAGGATTCTCCGTCGAAAGTTTGGAAGTGGTGCCCGGTTCGTACGTGGCAGAATAAAGATGGAACGGCATCTGATGCATAAAAGAATTTGATGTCAAGACAAATCAGAAAGCAGAAAAGCTTTTTTTGTGTGACCATCGCCGTTTTTTCATTGTCAACCCTTTAATTAAGAGGTCTTGAAACAAATCAACTTTTATTTGACTTGACGTAAAGGCAAAGAATAACGGGAAAAGTTGATGAAAAAAGCTAAAGCCACTCAAGTAGCTTATTTAAAAATACAAAACTTCTATATAGTGAATACGTGGCAATGCCTATGCGTGTTTAAAAGTGTTTGCTCATATGTAGGCTCTTTGGTAGTTATGTCTTTAATTCAGGGAATTTTACATGATTTACTTTAAAAAAAGGGTCGTCAAGATTGAAAAACATACCTGCGGGCGGGGTGGTAGGGGCAGGCGTTGTGGTGGTGATTACTGTAAAGAAGAGTAATTCGTAAAAACGCCAAACACGTATTCATAATCCTTTGTGAGGTAACATATTCTTGACCATGGCTTTATATTCTTTGGGTTTAGTGTTATATGATTATAAAGACTTAACGTATGTTTCCAGTCAAAACAATAAACAAAAATTTAAATTAGACGTAAGATTTCCCGAAATTTATGCAACAAATCGTACTGATATTTACAAGATTGAAGAATTTGTATGTGCACTTTTAGAATCAAAGCTTTGAATAAAGCTAGTGAGATATAGTATACACAAAACGGTTCGTTGGTTACAATTAGATAGTAACATACGATTACACCATACCTTGGCAACTAATTATACCATCTCCTGTGTAACCATGGTTACAAGTGCAATCAAAACTTCCCGGGGAGTTGGTGCATTGCGCCTCCTGGTGGCAAGGTGTGTCGAGGCATTCGTCCTTGTCTAAATTAGGCGCGAAGTTTAAAAAAAGTCACGACATTTCTACCTCATTACAATTTAACTCTACAGTTACCTTCACACGTGACCCCGTCGCCTTGGTAACCGTCTGCGCATGCGCACGTGAAGTTTCCATCTGTGTTGGAGCAGTTTGCGTTGATAGAACAATCGTTGGTGTTTGGATCGGCACATTCGTCGATGTCTAAAGCAAAAGTTCATATGTAAGAAATTGTTTCGAAGAGGTCTAAAAAGGGTTGGTTTAAATTTAAAATTTTGATGTAATGTTTTGTAAACTTTTTAATTTAGTTTTCGTCTTTTTGTGTATTTTTTCGTCTTTCAGCAAAAGCTTTTTTGTTATATCCCCTTTTTTACCCCCTAAACTTCATGTTTCGGGTATCTGTGTCAGCACCTGGGTGATGAAAATCAACAAATAACTACGAAATTATCATCAAAAAGCCTTTTTAGACAACCACATATTTTTTGAACATAAATGAACTGCAAAACTTATAGTTTTCATACCGTGGCAGTTTCCAGTGTAACCGGTGTATCCTGGTGAGCAGTCGCATCTGAAGGTTCCTCTTGTGTTCACACAAACTGTATTTGCCTTGCAGTCGTTGAGAGATGGGTCAGCACATTCGTCAACGTCTGTTATGAAAAGTAGCGTCATAAAAACGGTTCATTTTAGATGAAAATCATAAAAATGGCTCACAGAAGCTTACTTACCATCACAAGTTGTGCCGTCTCCGCTATAACCGGCCACACAAGCGCAGGTAAAACTCCCGTCAACATTGCTACAATCAGCATTAACATCGCAAGGCTGTGGTTGCTGAGAGCATTCGTTTACATCTGCAAGATAATATATGTTTTGAATAACTTGCCTTTTGTTCGTAACACCTGAGACCCGTTCATAACTAGGTATTGGACTTCCTTCATTGGGTTTATACTTATCATTTTTTCATACTTATCATGGGTTTAAGTCATTTTTTCATGTTACCTGAACACCAAACATTTTACGGTATTGAATCTGCAAGGGCATAGCCTAATACTAAATAGAAATGATTAAGATAGCTTTACATCAAAAATAATTGTGGCGAGTATTTTTTTCAACAGCTCTGGTGCTGTATCTCTTTGGCAGGAAAAACTTGTTTTTTTATAAATTAAAACATTTGCTTTACCTTCGCACACTTCGCCGTTCAAAATATATCCAGGTCGGCATGAGCATATGAAGCTGTCTTCTGTGTTCTGGCAAATCCTTTCGTCGGAGCAATTATGCTGCCCAGTCCCACACAAATCTTTTGCTGCAGAAGAGGATAAGAATTATTAGCACTTTTCAATAAAAACCATATTAGGATGAAACACATTAGGATGTCCTAACAATTTTAATATTTGCATCTTTCTAGTTGATTAAAGGCAAAACATAACGTATGTGTTTTGCTGACTTATAATGCCAGCAAAATATACAAGTCTTGTTATAAGTTCTGCTTTTTGCATGAGGGCGTACAAGACTATGTTACCTCTGCTTAAGCACTGAGCATCTCCTACTCCTGCTCCGTGCTCATGCAAGTAGATATAAAATGAATGAAACATTTTAATTTAAGATAGTTTAAACAAGAGAGCTTCCACTCAAAATGGCCCAGAAATCTTACTTTGTATCCAGTCATGCTAAATTACTCAGACATATATACAGGGTATTTGTTTAAATAAGAGACATACATTTACAGAACGCTTTTTATAATGGTTTATAGAGTTTGACGTCATCAAAGGCTCGTCTAAACTTGTACGTCACAAGGATTACGTCACAAACTTACATATGCAGGTTTTCCCGTCACCACGATAGCCGTCAGCACACGAACAAGTGAAGCTTCCCAAAGTATTTGAGCATACCGACAGACCTGGTATGCAGTCGTCTGTACCCACACTGCACTCGTCAATGTCTGTGGGTAAAAAGAAATTTGAAATTTCAGTGATGGTGACGCACTAAATTGGAAGAGCCAGATTTTGTTTGACGAATTACCTCTGACAGAACTTAAAAGCACAAGATTTTTTCCTTATGATTTTTATATTTAAAAAACAAGGGTAATTCAAAACAAAAAAAACGTTTTAGATAATAGTGGAAAAGCGCATTTGTTCTTAAGCAATATCAAAAACACTAAACACGAATCTGTTCGTAATTATTATCATAAAATATGGCAAAATGCTGGATAAATAAAGCATGTCCCTTTTGAGAACTATTTGGGCTAGTAGATTTTTAATGATAGTGTCAAGTTTCTATTAACTATTTACAAAGCCTTCTTACCTTCACAGGTGCCGGGTGCAGAGTTAAAATACCCAGTGACACAGGGACAATCGTAACTTCCAACCGAATTCACGCATTCGGAGTAGGCAAAGCATATGTTTGGCGTCACTTTGCATTCATTCACGTCTACAAACAAAACCAATTTCTACATAACGTGTACAATGGTGTGAAACAACTTACTGTATTAGCCTCTAAAAACGTAACAAGTTGAAACTATAAATCGAAAGCATAAAAGGCAATGATGTATTATATTTTAACCATGAGGTTCTCGCGTTTCCCCCACATAAACAGCTATTTCCGCAAAGTTGGGTTTTTATTCAGAAAATAGAAACATTTTGTTAACCTGTGCATGTTTTTCCATCTCCAGTGTAGCCAGTGACGCAATCGCATGTATAGCTCCCTCTAGTGTTGCGGCACACCGAGTTATCGGGACAGGGTCGTACGTCGGAGTTGCACTCGTCAATATCTTCAACGAACAATAGAACCAGGTTACAAACTTACAAATTTGGTTTCTTTCCAGTTACCCTTCCATCACACAACAAAGATTTAAGTCTTGCAATAACGTATCAATCGATTCATTTTAACCATTAGTGTCAGCAATATATATTTTTTAATTTGAAGTCCAGTATTAACATTAGCGTCAGCAGATTTTTTTAAATTTTAAGTTTTGCAATGGAGTATCAAACAAATCAAGTTGAACATTGTGGACACCAATTCGTATAAGGCAGGCTGTCTCTTTTACCTGTACACACTCCCGTTGGATCGCCGGTGTATCCGCTCTTACAATCACATTGATATCCTCCCTCAGTATTAGTGCAGAGAGAATTCGTGCCACAGTCCGTTGTTCCTTGCGAACACTCATCAATATCTGCAAAGCGACAACAAATAAAAAAATTGATCAGCTACGTTGCCACTGGTATTTCTATTGGTAAAATTTATGTATTTTCATGCAATAAAAAACCTTTTCAAAACTTGTGTGCAAAACGATGTAAGTAAACTAGGTTCTTGCCTGTGCAAAGCTGCTTGGGAATTCCAGAAAAGCCATCTTTGCATGAGCACAGATAACTCCCAACCGTGTTGTCGCACGTTGCGTTGCCACCGCATGAAAAAGAGTCAGCATTCTTGCATTCGTCAACATCTGAAAATAAGAAGTGTGAAAGAAAACAAGCTAATTTTCTTCGAACCACTCGAAACATATGTTTCCAATCTGATGGCATCCTTTAAGAGATACAACAACGACCATACCACATTACATTTCACAAAGTATGTCTCAATGCTGGTCTTTGGAACCTACTTTTTTGGCTCCAATAATTGTTTTTGTTCTTTCATTTTGCATAGTCTAGCGACCCATATGTATATTTGAATACTTTTTTATTCCTAAGGGAAAAACCACTTTCCGATCGTGACATAAAAAACGGGTGATGTGCATACTGTCGCTTTATAACCTTCAGACTGAATATTGTGAGTAAAAATAAAACAAAATTATACCCAAAAGTCTGCGAATTAATGTTGTTTTTTTTTAGAAAAACTTTATTTCACAACTTTGCATAGCAGAATACTAGGTAAGCTTAAGCTAATAAAACTTTTTCCCTAATTTTATCGTTCAATGCAATTCAATGCTTTGATAAACTACGACTTTTGAAATTACAGTTAGTAACGGACCTGAGCAGATTTTCTCGCCATCTTTGCGTTCATATCCGGTCACACAATTGCACTGGAAACTTCCCGGTAAGTTTTCACAGCTTGAGTAATACGGGCAAGTTGTGCTGGACCTGGTGCACTCGTCAATATCTGGAAGAAACAAAACACAAAGTGCATAAGATTTCTGCACACAGCCAAGACACACACAAGTCCCATTGTTTTGCTGAAAAATCTTTCGAGAAGAACATTGAAGTTCACAAAAATTACTTTAATCGGATTTTTATCGTGTATGCTTTCAAACAGATTGGTTAAACCAGTAGTTCCCAACCAGAGATGATTTTTATGAGTTTAGTGGAGGAATTTTCACTTTATAGTAAAGTTATTTATGATAAGTGTAGTATTTTTTTTAGATTAACCTGTGGTTCCAAACCTTTTAAATATTACTTTATACCACTTCTTGTCTAGATAGGGGAGGAATGAAAAGTTATAACATAGGCAAAGGGGGGATGCATCAAAAAAAGTTGAAAACCACTGGGATCAAATGTAATTACATCATAAACTAATTATAACTTGAGCAACTTAATCTTTCTAACATAAAAAATTACCCTTTTTAGTTACACCTTTGACCTTTGGTTCATGGAACAAGAAAAACAATAAAACCTTAAACATACCTGCACACGTGATACCGTCTCCTTGGTAACCGTGGACGCACTTGCAAGTGTAGGATCCGTCATTGTTGAGACACGTTGCGTTGGTAGAGCAGTTGTTTGTGCCTTCAGCGCATTCGTCCACATCTACACACAGTAGATACATCAGCAGTGAGGCAACACAACATAGTCATACTTGAACCAGGAAGAGTTTTTGTGAAAAGTTTTAACCTCTTGCAAAAGTGGTCCTCAGACAAATAAATAATTGTAGGCGTATTAAAATATACAGGAACGCAACATTTTAAGTATCTGTTGCCATAACGAAGACCATTCGTATAAGAAGTCTCAATGTTGCAACTTTAAGTAACAGTTTTGTCGTGAAAACAAGCTTTATTTTTTATATACATGAAAATAAATTAATAAATAATGCTGCTGGCGCGCCCAGGCATAATATTTATATGTTTTCACAAGTATCGTATTTAAAACGAAAGCTGCTGGATGGCCTGGTACTCAGAAAAACGCTTAGTTACTAATATTCTTTTGAATCCGAACATTATTTACGGGTAGAATCAGGCAATTTTTTACCCTTGGCCGTCAAACCAAATTCATGCATTTTTGCGTATTCATAGGCAGTTGTGAGGCCAAAAACTTACCCTTGCACATTTCATCTTGACGTTGGTAGCCAATCACGCATTGACACGTGTAACTTCCTTCGGTGTTTTCGCATTTAGAGTTTCTGTCACAAACGTAATTGCCTGCCAAGCATTCGTCAAGGTCTGGGAAAAATAAGTAAACGCACATTTTATACTTCAAGACTCACTTGACAACAACGGCGGGTCCTGAATGAAACATGTTTAGGGCCAATTTGAAAGTATGATCTAACAGTCTAACAAAATGATCACAGAGCGATAACATTACATAATGTATAAACCTCTCTGCTACTTAACCCAAGTCAACTCAACATGCTTACGAACCTTGACAGTTTACTTTCCCATCCCCTGTGTAGCCAGGTTTGCAACGGCATTCGTAACTTCCAATCAGATTCACACAGACTGAGTTGGGTTGGCATTTGGCTTCTCCAGTGATGCATTCATTCACGTCTAAGAAATCAAATAACGATAGATACTTGTGAATTGCAAGTTCGTTGTAGTATGTAGTGGAGATTTAAAAACCGGTTTTATATTTTTTCATGCAGCTTAAAGCGTTAACGCAATGGATAAGTCATTTACGGTGCACCGATTTAAAGCTATAAATATAGTACGTATAAATTCCAAAAAAGTGCAAAGTTTTTGCGATATGTTAATTTCTTAAAAAAGCTGATTTTAGTTTTTTTAATTATAAAATCACCAGTTTATCACAAAATTAGATACACATCTGCTAATACCAAGATTGTTTTCATTTCTTAAACAACCAAATGCAATTCTTACCTGGGGCTGCAGTGGTCGTAGCGGGCGTTGTAGTTGTAATTACTGTAAAAAAAATACAGAATAAGTAATGCCAAATGCGGTAAATGTTAAACATTCAACCCAAACAGTGCTTAAAAAGAAAGCCAAACGTTATTAGCTTGTGAAGAAAAGTTTCCCAATGAGTAAATGACACCACCCAGTAAACAGCAACAACAAGAACTTAATTTGAGGGTAAATTAGTCGTCTCATTCCCACCTTCGCAGTAGCTGTTAGGATCTCCAGTAAACCCGTCAGCGCACTGACATCTGTGACTCCCGATTGTGTTAAAACAAACGGCGTTGTCAGCGCAGCCGTGGGTGGCATCCAAACATTCATTTAGATCTGCAAAGGTTGTTTTTGCCGGGTTAGATATTTCTTAACCTTGTGTTGATTATTATAGGGCCCGTGCCAGTGAAGAAAGAAACTTCCATACATATGAATGTTTATACCACCCAAAAGAAATTTGCAGGTATTTGGGTCTGCATTATACACAAGTTTAATTAATTTATTTTATTTTGTCACCTAAAATTGATTTAAAATTTACTTTTTTTAACATTTAACTTGATTTAGTTTTTTATTTTTAATTTGTTGCATGTTCTATATTCCTAAAATCCACTACATTGTCAGATTATACACTGTATATACAGCAAAACGTACCGACAAAGTTCTAATCAGAAGACTGTAAATTTTGCAAATTTTGGTGTACATTCTAGTGAACAAACGTTTTGAGGTTTATAAATTCAGCGGTTCTAACCTGTGCATGTGTCTATTCCGTTACCAGAGAAACCGTCCAAACAATAACATTCGTAACTTCCATCGGTATCCAAACACTCGGCGTCCCTATAGCAAGGTTGTTGGGTGGAGCATTCATCGATGTCTGCAAGAATATAATGATGATAACACAGTTTGCAATAGATCGACTGTAAAAATTTGTATCACGCAATAACTGCAATTAGGTTAAACTATTTCGTGCCACAAACATCTATAGTTTTTGTCGAAATTTAACTGACAAAGTTTGGAAATAGCAAACTCATAATTGGTTTTGAAAAAAAAAATACTTGAATTAAAAAAAACACTTTCATAATTTTATAATTATTTTTACAATTTCTTGATTTTCATAAATGATTTCAAAAAAAAAACATATATATATATATATAGGAGAGTCAGAAACCCAAATTTCTAAAGTTTAGTGTTTTTTAACCAACAAACAAAGATGTGTTTTTTTCACATGGCCTATTACCGCGACACGACCACGACAGGACGAAGTTTTTATTTGCGCTGCACATTGTAGGAAAAATCACTTACTGGTGCACAACTCTGCCTGCTGCTGATAACCCTTGTTACAAGAGCACACGAAACTTCCTGCTGTGTTTTGGCAGGTTGAGTTATTCGTGCAATTCGCCGTTCCGGTAACGCATTCATCAATATCTGCAAAAAAACAAAGCATGCATTTCAACTATACATATGCATTTCAACTAGTGTGAAAGAGTATTTTTTTAACTGTCATGCAGCTGAAAACGGTTAAAGTAACAAATCTTTAGAAGACACGGACTAAAATAGCAGCTTGATTAAAAACAGGACTGCAGGGGAGTGTATAGTTAATACATTGTGATGTAAGTCCATACCGCACTGATGATAACAACAGCGATTGACGAAACGTGTGCGTATTCACTATATACAAGCTGTCTGGGAGTTATGTTTTAAAAAAAATATCCCTGAAAAAGACAAGGAAAAATTATTTTCCAAACCTGTGCAGTCGAATCCATCTCCCTTCAAACCTTCATTGCAGCTACATTGGTAACTTCCATTAACATTAATGCACTGTGCGTCCTGATTGCACTGGTTCAAATCTTGCGACAGGCATTCGTCGATATCTGAATAAACGTAAAAAAATTGGTAAAACACAAAATAATAGTTATTTGATATTGTCAATCAAAAAGCATGTCATTATAATCTTTGTGACAGTTGAAAAGTTTTTTTCATAGAAAACACAAACGTTAATAATACACTTGATAATTTAAAAATGGATGTTAGAAAAATGAATGTTTAAAAAACTTAGAAAGACCTATTTGAACTTGACAGTTGTGGAAAATCATTTTTCCTGAAAACAAAAATCTCAAGAAATCACTTTAAAAAAATTAATGTAGAAACCACCAGTTGATTTAGTCCGTTGTGAAAAAAAACTTTCTACTAGAAACACAAACGTTTACCAACCTATGCATTGTTTTCTTCCGTCTCCTTCATAACCAGAGTTACACTTGCACATATAACCTCCCACAGTGTTGGTACACGATGCCTGATCAACACAACTGTTCGGTCCATCGCATTCATCAACATCTTTAAACAAAAATACCAGTATTGTTATTACCTTAATAATTTTCAAAGTACTTTGACTTGTTTAGTCAATTACGGTGTGACTACAGCATGTTCAACCTTGACCCACCAATTGTGCCCTCCATATGTTTGCGCCACATAACGTTTTAACGTGACGCAGCTATTTGCGGCTTGGTGATTTTGTGCTATTGTGTCGCTATGTTTTCTTGAAAATAAACAAGGTTTAGGTTTTTACCTGTACAATATCCGCTGTCCTGCATTTCATATCCTTTCTCGCAAACGCACGAGTAACTGCCGATCGTGTTGGAACACTCAGACAGTGATTTGCACGTAGATAGACCCGCTGAACATTCGTCAACATCTGAAATCACAAAACAACACATCACCTAAGTTAAGAAATACCAGGGTTTAAATATTATTCAATAAGTGTATGGTAAGGTTCCCCATGAAACCAAGTCAAAAAATAATCTTTTTTTAAACCTGCTGGCAACGAAAATATTTTAAATGAATTAGCACATTAGAAACCATTAAAATGTAGAAAATGTTTCACAATCAAGTTTTAGCCTATTAATATTAATCAGAAACATAAAACAATATATGCTTAATCAGTAAAGTTCTAAGAGCAATACA
The DNA here is from genome assembly GCA_008931825.1 of Phallusia fumigata. Taxonomy (NCBI): domain Eukaryota; kingdom Metazoa; phylum Chordata; class Ascidiacea; order Phlebobranchia; family Ascidiidae; genus Phallusia; species Phallusia fumigata. The sequence continues at coordinate 26,636 of QXVZ01001629.1, forward strand.
GTTTTTTTAAAGTATTAAATATTTAATTCGCAAACCATGTAATAGAAGCACCGATTCATTATTCACTTAATGTGAAAACTGCACAAACCTTTACAGTTGATCCCATCACCCATGAAGCCTTTACCACAACGACATGAATAAGAACCAGGCACATTTAGACATGTCGCGTTGTCGGAACAATTGTTGACTTCGTTGCATTCATCAACGTCTATGAAGAGAACAAATCAAGAAAACATTTTTCAGTTATTGCAGTTTAGTTTACCTGCATATGGATAAAGTTTATTTATTAAGCTGTCATCAATAAAGACCACAATGACTAGTGATGTGAATGCAATATCGATAGTCGCAAATATAAAAGGGCAAAATTTACTTGTCTAACTACAAAAGTAAACAAAATCATCTTTTACAACCCAAGTGGTCTCTATGTCATTTTGTGCCAAGTTTTTGCGATTACGATTACAACAAATTGTGCACACAATCCACTCTTTTTAATGGTCCTATCAGAAAGATACAAGTCGTTACATGTGTTTAAAACATTTATGTGGCATTATAACAGTTGCTATGACTTTTTTCTTTCACCACGGCAACAACAAGCAACTTTGCGCCGCTTTTCCGAGTCATATCTGATGATGACAACAGCGTTTGTCGAAACATAGAAAACGTTTTACACAAAAAGCACCGACTTGTATCTTTTTATTGTGACAACATAACTTGTACTTATTACGCCGATCCTACCGAAAGTAACAACCAACACCTTGAGTGAAACCCACCTTCGCATAGATCGGTGACGGAATTTCGTTGGAATCCGCTCTTACATTTACATTCCCACCCTCCCTGAACATTCAAGCAGTCTTCGTTGGGAAGACAGTCGTGCAGGTCTTTCTTGCACTCGTCAATATCTGTAAGGAGATTGTACAAAGTAAACAGTAACAGGTAGTAAGACTTGTACTGTCGGTAATGGCTGAAAGTCGTGAGGTTGGTGGTTGAAATCTCGCGCAACCACCGTTGTTGTAATAAGGTTCACCAAAAAGGGTTAGAAAAACATAAAACGTAATTTCTGGTGGTGACATCTTTACTAAGTCAAGAAAAAGTGTAGAATTTCTACGAACACTTTTTTCACAAACAAATAGTACACAATCTTTTTACGAACAAACAGGATTTCTTGCTGCGAAATCTTTGCTTATTCAAGAAAAATGGTAGAATTTTATCAAAAACTTTAGTATGAACAAAAGGCACAAAGCGTATCCTAAATTTTTAACCTTAACATCGAGTCAGATCCAAACATTGAAACTCGACATGTAATTGACTCGACAACTCCGCGCAACTCACCCTTGCACTCTGTTCCATCAAACTCGTATGAGTGCAAACACTCGCACTCGAATCCGCCGTCGTTATTCACGCATTTCGAGTTGTTCCGGCATGTGAACGTTAAGCACTCGTCAACATCTGAAACAACGAAAACATTCAAGTTTAAATATCACATTAGACGATGTTTCGGTGCCCGTTGATTTTTTACATACCATTGCAGAGAAATCCGTCGCCGACATATCCGCTTCCGCATTCACACGTGTAACTTCCCACGGTGTTGTCGCACCGCGCCCACTTGTGGCAGGAATGCAGGTTGTCACTGCATTCATCAATGTCTAAACAAACACGAAAGAAAATATTAATGCATCAACAAAACAAAAGCTTTATACAAACTTTTAACCACGACCATTCAGGCAACACACCGTTGTTTATACAAGCCTGTTTGTAACTCAGAAACCAAAAAAATGAGTTTTATGTATTTTACCGTAAATGTTTACAACAAGGTTCCCTGCATAAACCACTTGCTATTGTCAAACCATTTTGGTTTCTTGTAGAAAGATTGGAAAAAAGTAGGTTTACCTGCACACGAGTCCGTGGGATCGCCGGTGAAGCCCTGGCTACAAGAGCAAGTGAATGCCCCGGCTGTGTTTGTACAATCAGCGTTCTTGGTGCAGTTATGCGTGTCGTGAACGCATTCGTCAATGTCTACAAAAAAACAACAGCAAAATTATACACAGAAGTGTTAAGTCTAAGTACATAGACTACATATTTCTTTGCGGATAATCAAAATTTGATTGGTACATTGTTTACCACGTGACACTCACCTACGCACGTGACTCCGTTTCCCGCGTAACCTTCCTTGCACGTGCACTCGTAGCTTCCCGCCAAATTGGCGCACGTGGCCGAAGAGGTGCAGCTTTTTGGCTCAGCACACTCGTCAACGTCTGATACAACAGATCAATTAAATTTTACAAAATTTTCAAGGGTTTCGATGAAATTTGGAGTTATTTGCCATAAAGACCTACACACACATTTTTTACTGCAGAAGGCGTATATCTTTTATCTGTTTGACGAAATATAATCAACCGGTCTAGACCGCGGGCCGCACCTTCATATTACAAACAGTTTAGCTTTGGTTTATTGCATAAAAATATCAACTAAATAAGTTAGTTTTTGTTTAACCAACAAAAATCAACTAGTATAAGTTAGCTTTTGTTTATTGCATAGTCAAAAAATCTGCACCTCTCCCAGTCAGCATAATTTCTAGCCACGTGATTACTAGCAGGTTTGCAATTGGCCGAAGCGATCCTAATTGCGAGTTATACTATGGAAGCACGTAGTTGCTATGTACGAACCTGTACAAGTTTTAACACCATCCCCTGTGTACCCAGGTTTACATCTGCATTCGAAGGAGCCAGGTAGGTTAAGACACTCGGCATTATCGTGGCAATTGTGTTGTCCACTCTTGCAGTTATCAACGTCTGAACAAAAAACATGATGTTTGATCAACGAAAAATCCATTCAAATATTAAATGATTGGGAATAAGGTACTTTCGAAAAAACTATTTTTTCTTCAGAAACGGGTATTTAGTTTTGAATACAAGCTCAAGAATTTTAAAAAACTGGGTTTTATACCACTAGAGTGCATACGACGGTTTGCAAAATAAAATTTTTATGCTTGGTTTCATAGCAAAACTAATTTTTTCTCCAATAACGGGCATTTAGTTACGGACAAGAGAATAAATGTATGACAATTTCAAAAACATTGTTCGCAATATAAAACGTTCATATTTGGTTTCATAGCAAAAAAATTTAATGTTAGTTAAAGTTAATGTTTTTAGGGGCTTTTTAAAAATATATCGGTAACAAGAAGCGAAAGTTAAGTGAGGAACCAGAACAGAACACATTTCCATCCCCGGTAAATCCAACATCACAAACGCACGAGTAACTTCCAACCAGATCCAGGCACTTTGCGTTGCTCGCGCAAATCGTCTTGTTCTCGCATTCATTCACGTCTGTAAGCAAAGTCGAGATTCTTAAAATACTGCTCTTGAAATTGGACATTCAAGTTGAGCATTGGAACAAACACACTAGTACATCAGGTCATGAAACAAGTCATTACTCAAAACTGTTTGAAATTAAAAATGTGTAAAATGTATCGGTTTTTTAATCACTAACTTTCGATAGTTTAGTTGGATTAAATACAATAGCATTTTGAGGTCATTTTTTGAAACAGTTATTAAAAAACTGCAAGTCAATTGAAAATGTTTTTTACTGAAATCTATTACCTAACGCATATTTGCATTACATAATGTAGGGAAAGTACGTACTCATGCAAGACATTTTTCCGTGGCCCATGTATCCATCCTGACATTCACATGCGAAACTTCCTTCTGTGTTGGTGCAAAGTGCGTTGTCAGCACAAGGCATGTCCAAACTGCATTCATCCAAGTCTGCAAGTAGGATGCAACAAATAGGCAACAAATTTTTTACTAGTGGATTAGTGAAAGTCGAAACAGTAATATTTGTAACAGACTTTGAAAGGGTAATATTTTCGTGTTGTTGGAGGTAAACAATTGTGGTACTCCTGAGCTTACAAAAGTGTAATAAACCAACGTATACTTTTAATTTGGGAAATCGCCATAGAACAGTTTGGCGGACAAAGACAAAGGATTACGATGGTTATAAGTAATATGTTGCGATACTTGACAGAAGCTATTTACCAAAAAAAATATTGGATTGAAGAAAGTGATCGATATAACTGTCATACAACCTTTTTACAACCTATGCTAGTTTCCATGTTTTTTTGTGACTTTATTTGGCCTCAGTTTAAATCTCTACCGCTTTTGTAGAAACTTGTACAAGCTATGTTTTAGAAGGTTAAAAGAAACCTTACCTGAACATTTCTTGTCCAGCTTCTGATAACCAGTGACGCAATTGCATACGTACGATCCCAGAGTGTTGACGCACACGGCATTGACGTCACAATCGTCCACTTGCAGAAGACATTCGTCCACATCTGAACACACGAAAAAGGTATTGAGCATTTAAAAGAAAAGGAAAAAATAACAAATAACTAAGTGCTTACTGTCGTTTTAATGGAAAACTTTACTACCAGACAACTTGTATGTAGTGAATACATTGTATTGCAAACGTTTCAATCATTGCTGTTGTGATTAGAGTTATGAAGTTTGCGATACAATGTATTCACTTTATATAAGCTCTCTGGCAGTTATGTTTTCAATCAGGTTACTCTCTTTAAATCCAAAAGCTTACCTTGGCACGACGTCACACCTTCTCCTCTGTAACCTTCTTTACATTTGCAGGTGTAACTTCCGACAGTGTCCTCACATGTGGCTTGCGAGTGACATGCTCCAATCTCCAAACACTCGTTTACGTCTGGAAAGAGATTCCAAGTAAATAAAAAATTGCAATTTCAAGTTTTTTTTTACAAACAACCACTTTAAGAATTTGTTGAACGGTAAGTAAATACTACCAAAATGTGCTGATGGGTTTTGCTCCAAACAAATTTGCACAGATTTCAGAACACAAAATTATTTATAAAGTAACGTACTTGAACAGTTCGTAAGACCATCTCCAGCATACCCTTCAGCGCACGTGCACTGATAGCTTCCTTCTGTGTTTGTGCACTCGGCTTTATCCAAACAGTTCGAGTCCCCGGTTGCACATTCATCGACATCTGTAACAAGAGTCAGACTGTTCTGAACCTTCTAGAAAATTGCCCCATGGTAAATTAGAATATCCTTTTTTGGTTCCGTTGCACTAGAATATTTTAAACTTTGTAAAATATCGAGTTTTGTTTGTGTTTATTTGTCGTTTTGTTTCACTTAACGCCGTCTGTGACGTCGGATAGATGCGCAACGTTAGAACGTTATAACGCGCAAAAATGTGAAGGTCACGGTGTCCACGCGCAGCAGCATCGTAGAATATTTGTTTTCATTTTACTAAAATACTGATGTCATTTCGCTTATCAAGGGTATTGTATTATTCCACCACTTACCCGTGCACTCCGTGCGGGGGTTCCCCTCATATCCTGCCTGGCATTCACAAGCGAAGCTTCCCTCGGAGTTGAGGCAGTTTGCGCGTAAACCACATCGATCACGCGATGCGCATTCATCAATGTCTGGAAACGAAAAGATTTTACTGCATAAGCTAAAGCAGTACCGCGACTGTTAACTATCTATCCGACGACTCTCGTTAAATTGTTGCAAGTCATTAACGCTTTTACTACTAAAACAACCTTTTTACTGAAGGACACTTTGTTGTGCCGCAACTTATTTTTAAAGTATCCAGGTTGCTATCGTTGATGTCGATAAAAATACGTGATATTTGTGCTTAAGATTGTTCCCTTCATTAAGGTATGCAAATATTTTCACGCAAATTGAGTATTCTCGTACGGATGAACATCTTATAAAACATTCATGTCCGCCTGGGAAATCAGGTTGTAAGCATTTCACAATGCTCATTTACTGAGTAATAGCTTTCTGCAATCATTTTTCTGCGAGGACGAAAAATTGCTTCATATTTAGAGACTGGATGAAAAGACAGTAAATCCAAGTTAAGGGAACAACTGTCCCGCTGTCAATGTACCAAGCGTAAAGGCTGATAACTGAATTCTCACCTTGGCATGAGTAGGGACCAACTCCAGTGCCGATGTAACCCTCTTTACATTTGCACACAAAACTTCCTGGTGTGTTACTGCACGCTGCGTTGTCGTCGCATGGCGTGTTTTTCAAGCATTCATCCACGTCTGTAAGATCATTAAGTCGGTATAAAAGTCAACAAGACACATAGAACGTTTATTTTGTTTGTTTGTTTGTGAATTAATATTCCTTGAAAAGCTATTGCGCAATGTCGATCATAACTGGGGATTTACCTGAACATGGCGTAGTTCCATCGCCAACGAAGCCATTGTCACAGCTACAAGCAAACGAGCCAACTGTGTTGTCGCAAATTGCGTTAAGTGCGCAGGGAACAGGAGACAGGGCGCATTCGTCCACGTCTAGAAACAAAAACAAGTCCAGGAAAAAGAAAAAAACAGTATAAAAACAATAAGCACCGACCGAAAAAAGATTTTTAAAAACACAGACTTTCACAATGACAGTTATTTGAAAACAAAGAGCGTGTTTGGAATAACTTACCTTTGCATTTTCCATAGCCGGTATCAGCATAACCGCTCCTGCACAAACACTTGTGACTTCCTTTTGTGTTGAAGCAATCTGAGTTATCTGGACACGTCACTTTGCGGGTCAAACATTCGTTTAAATCTGCAGCAAATAATTAAACGGAAATCACAAATATTTACATGTAATAATGATGCAGATCACAGACTAAAGTGTGCAGTTCAAGAAGAGGCGAAAGTAACAGAGGGTATGTTTGTAGCAAGTATTTTTTATTTGCAATTACAATCTGCAACTACAAGTAAAATGAGAGAATGTAATGATTGATTGACATTTTGTTGCTGAACGTTAAGATTGTAAGACAACGGTTCTCGAACTGTGTCGCGACGCCCTGTTGGGTTGTTTTAATGTTCCAAGGGCGTCGCACAATATTTAGATTTCGAAGCTTTTTGTTTTTGCATCAATAAATACAACTTTAAGAATGAACGTCTTTAAGAAATTCTCGTCGCTGGTGAGTCGAAAGCCCAACTAACTTTTCCCGAAGGCGTCGCGTCGCAAAACGTA
>QXVZ01001644.1:0-32135 GCA_008931825.1 Phallusia fumigata
TGGTGCTACAAGGTCTTAAACCTGTGCTTGAAATCGTTTGGGCGTTACGATTGCCTCTTCGGTGTCACTAACAGCGCTAGTTGAATCATGAAGTTAATCGATTAGATCTAATTACAGATTTCTAAGGGAGGTGATGGGTTGCTAACATTAAAATATAGAATGCAGTGCTGTGTTTGTAGTTCAACGAGTAAAGTAAACTAGTAAATCACTACAAGTCTCCGTTTTTTAAAACGTTTTTTTTTGTTCCAAGTGGTAGACGGTATAGCTTATCAGAAACACTGTGTGTTTGTGATGGTCGCCATTGCTTTGTATTTGTTGAGCAGAAAAAGGTAACTTTGCAAAACAACTTTCGCATTATTAAGTGTCAGCATCAGATGTTATTTGCGGCAAAAACAATAGTATTTTACGTTTTAATTGTCGCCAAGATAGATANTTTTTAGTCGTGGATATTTATTACCCGGTCAATTTTTTTCGATCTGCGGAAAGTAATGCATATCGGAAAGTAATTGGCCAGTAGAGAGCGGTAGAAATTTCCTTCCATTTCAGACCAAGGGTGTGGGCACAATCTGGTAACTCCGGGTTGTTCAGCTGCAAGAGATCGCTGGTTTGGAGTTTTCACTAACGCGATGGATGGCAGCGGACGTCCCTTAACCGCAAAAGAAAAGCGACAGGAACAACTTAAACGTTGGGAAAACTCAGCTACAGATAGTGAATCTGCTGTTTTAGCAAACTGGAATCCAAGAGTTAAGTTTGACGATGGTGCAGTCTTTTTGGCAGCTTGTTCCAGTGGCGATTTAAAAGAAGTCGGAATTCTACTTAACAAAGGAGCGGATATAAACTTTGCCAACGTCGATGGGCTTACTGCTTTGCATCAGGTTGGTGTTGTTGGTGAAACATTGGCATTTGGTAGTTATGTTACCAAAACAGCTTTCAAAAAATCCCACACTAGAAAATCTTTTTGCATTTGCCTTCTGCCTAAATGCTTGTGTTAGTGATAAAAGCTAGTAAATATACTGTTACATGCGACTGTTTTTTAAAAACACAATATGAATTTGGTAAATGAAAAAAATCTGCTGTTTGGCAATACTTGCAAATTTGAGGTTTGTGTTTTCTGACATACCATGATACTATTTTACTTGTTCAGTACATAATATATACTACTAAGCATTGAGCACATTGTTAAATGTCCTCACAATATATATATCTCCTGCACTTAGTAGGCTTTAACTAATTAGTTACTTAAATTAGAACAAACATGGAGTGTTTATTTAAGAGAGACAAGTCAAAGTACAAAACCAAATCACTCTATGTGTACAAAAACACAAGTTGACACAAGCAATTATCTTGTCTCTTCTGTAACCAAATATATTATTTTCAATAGGCAGTTCATTTGACATCCTGCTTTTAGTTCTTGTTTTTGCATAATGTGTTTTTTTTTGTTTTACTGTGTTTTGTGTGCTGTTAGAAAACAGGTAAACAGACTAGTAAAGAATGCTGTTTATAATGTACTGAGTTACAGATAATTTTTTGTGGGAAGATAATCTTATTTGATTTTGCAAAAAAATGCTCATGGTTGTTGCTGAAGCTAAAGTTAGACATAAGTAAAGTTTACCAGACAACGTTTGGCAAATATTTGGTGTCCAGTGTCATTTATGTTTACATCATTTTGTGCGGCAATATAGTACATTTCATTAAGTGAAATGTATACAGTAACAATGATGCACTGAATATTAATAAAAGGTTGCATGATGAAGCAAGTAAAAACTTTCAATACATACAGTACATGTTATGTTTTACAATTATGCCAAAACCTTTTTTTGCAATTTGGATAGCATGTTTGCTTGCTTTTAAGTTGATCACAACTTTAGATACATGTAGATTTTTTTGGTAGATACAGCTGTGAAAGTTTTTTTTATCTGATATTTACTTGGCCTAAAAAACTGTTTTACACTTTGCTAAGTTCTATTGCCCGTTGGTAGTTTGCCAAGTGTAAAGTCAACAAGGGGTTTGTTGATGGACCACCAGAGATTTATGCCAAAAATGGTTCTAGATGTTGGGGAATATTTTTTATAAATTGACGTATTTCTCAGTCCTGTGCATACTGAAACATGATTCACCCCTTGTATTACAGGCTTGTATTGATGGCAACTTGGATGTAGTGGAATATTTGGTGCAACATGAGATTAACATAGACCAGGAAGACAATGAAGGTTGGACCCCATTACATGCTGCAGCATCATGTGGATACATGGAGATTGCCAGGTATGTCACTTTCAAATTGTTAAAACAATCCAGCCAACCTTCTCCACATGCACTTGATGTATGTGTGGAATCGTATGTGTGTGCATGGCAGCCTTCGAACATGCCAGGTTTAAATTTGTATGGTTTGACCCTTTATTGTAATAATGATTTCTTATTAGTTATGCTTTCTTGTGATGTATACATGTTGTATTATGATCCAATAGTTTTAATCTGGGCCATTTTCATCTGTGAAGACAAAGCTGGTACAAGGCAGTTTTAGAACAAATTGTGTTTTACACTATTTGAATGTCAGCTTACTTTATTTCCAACAGAGATTTAATTTTATTTCATTTTAATGTTGAAAGTTTACAAATCTGCATAATGTGTAACACAACATAGTTGTTAACATTACCGACATTTATACACATGTATAAATGCTGAAAAGTTGAAAATATTTTTATTCATTCAAAATGCACAATAAAATTGGTCTAAATAAATATTGACAAAGCTTGGAAGTGCATGCAAGTATCCTTATAAATTTATGATATGGCCGGCTTTGTTTAATACACAGATATGTAAAAAAATGTGACCAGATCTAAGTGTTTTAATTTAAGATGTTCCAAATTTACACACATGTATGTAAGATTACAAATCCATTGTAATTTTTGTGTCAATAAGATTTGTGGCATTATCAAACACTTTGTTTAGTTGCAAACACATTACTTTGGATTTTGGTCATGGTGATTTACTCACAGTTTTTATGGTGTAATGTGCAGTGTTGTTACTGTGACAACTATATGGTGTGTGGAGATTTATGAAAAGTCTATTGCTGGGGCAGCAGCATACCCAATCCCATTTATAATCAGCTAAGTCAAAGATAAACATGAGCGAGCAGGAGGCTGAAAGGGCGCTGTAAATAACCATGATGTAAGTGCCATTCTATCTCATCAGCTGCATTAACCCTGTCACAGACGTGGCTACATGAAGCATGCAGCCAAGACTGGTAAAGGACAAAGCTTTGTCTTGCGTGTAATTGATTCGTTTGACTGTCTGTCAAATTTTGTAGAAATTATTTCCTTCCACAAGACCTTAAGTTTACTCCCTATGCCACCACTGTATATATCATTGTCTTAGTGTAAAACGATGTTACTAGCCCACAATGTTACCTGCGTGTTAGTATAATATTGTTGGTTGGTAGTGTGATGTTATCTGAACGGCAAGTGACGTGCCGTTGGGTACATGGAGGTCGAAATATAGTCGACTGAATCGCGTGTGTGTTACACCGTGTTATATCGGCAGACACTGGCGCAGTGGAATGCCAAACGTCCGAGCGTTAGCGCGCTGCTGATTAGCTAATATATGTGACAGCAGTAGTAAGCTGGGGCCTGTTGTGAAGGCTCACTGCGCCGCTATTGATCTGTCATCACGCGTGACCGCCTGAAGAGATTGCTTGGATCTGATCGTTGGCCATCTTATCGCCAGTCCAACCAACGTCACTCGCCCTCGTAGCCGCTGTGATGGCGATTGTTCACACTTGATTGTGTGGCAGTTGTTGTTTGCTGTCGCTGCGGCGAGTGACCATCGAAGCTGGAAGTATTTCAAGGGCTGCATTCCATTTCCCGGCGTGAACTTTGCCTTTGTTGCAGATGACACAGCTTTCGCGCACTCGCGTGTTTGATTGTTACGTCGGTAATCCACAACGCTTTTGTGTGTGTGGCTGTTTTGATTGATCAAGGACAAACCCGACTCGAACGTATCGTAACGGTTTTGTCCTGCGCTAATTCATTACCACGGGCCATGTTATAAGGCAACGCATGTAGCGCGCGTTTAATTATAAGAAACTGGTAGTTGCCAGTTTTCGTCCCACAGTGTGGTATGCCTGTGAAGAAGCGCCGACGCTCTGATAAATACCAAGGTGCCCTGCTATTAGGTCGTTTCCGCCCCGTCTCCCACCGTACGCCATTCATATATCTCCTCTCACTCGCTGTCCAGCCAAGGCGACCCTGTAAATTGCCACAGGCGCGTATGTGCTGCATGCGTCGTCGCGATGCAATTTTGGCGCTAGAATGTTGCTCGGCCCGACGTAACTCAGCGCCCAACCAAGCACTTAAACGACACGGTTGATGCGTCCAGCATTAGTTCGCGTCTTGCTGTGCATACTTTTTGCCCGTGGTGGCTCTTGAACTGTCGTAGCTTGACCTTTCCTTTACGGTTTTGATCTGTAACTGGCTGTGACCACACATATATATTTCAACCATTGCTTTAGGTTACCCAGGAAAATACGCTTTGTTGCCTTATCCTGGAGATTTTGTTCCTTAAATAAGGTTGATTAATTTACTTTTATGGTGCATATAAATACAAATCTGTGAACTGTACAAACCTGTATTCATTAGGTTGTAAATAAAGCCTTTGCCGGATTCAGTTTTATGTACACAGTGAATGTTTATTTGCAATAGATTTTATTGAAACTCAATTGAGTTTAATCGGACACTGTCACCACAGTGTTTTGACCAAATATGGGCATATGGCTGTGATGGTAAAATGTTGCAAGTTGCATTACCTGATAGTGTCATTTACACAGGAAAATACATAAAAGTGAATTCCATGCACCTTTTCTTATCAATTACTGGTATGTACTATTCACATGACATGCACCACAAGAATATATTACATGTGGATAAAAGGCAGCACTGCTACTCCCATTGTAAAAAATCATGTAATACAAATGTAATGCATTGTCTGCAATGTATGTATTTTTGTTACTTATTATTTTTGATATTTGTGATGCAGCATTAATAAAAGTGTATCATTCACTTTTTAGATATCTGGTTACTAATGGAGCTAATGTTGCTGCAGTCAACTCTGAGGGAGAAGTTCCCCTTGACATTGCAGAGGAAGATGATATGGCTGAATTTCTGCAACAAGAAATTGACAACCAAGGTGGGAGTTTAATTTCATACAGCTAAGCAGATCACTTTTGTATGGAGTATTTTTGGCAGATCTTGTTTTTTGCTATATTTGTACAGAAAGCTACGAAAAAAAGTAGGTAAGCATCTTGATTAGCAATTAAAGGCCACTCAGACATTAAATCCATTAGGCAACTGTGTCACATGGCAGCTATTTATTATCCAGACCTATGAGGGAACACCATTACTTGAAACATGTTGTTGTTAAAATGGTACTTTACAATTTTAAGCAGGCCATTTATCCTGTCCAAGTATACTTGATATATATCAGCCTACAGCTGTACTAAATGCTCTTATAACTCTTTCCCAGGTTTGGATATTGAAGCAGCCCGCAATCAAGAGCGTGAAGTAATGGTCAATGATGCCACACAGTACCGCAATGCATGTATAAGTGGAGAAAAGCCAATCTTACCAAGGCATCCAAAATCTGGGGCTACTGCTCTGCATGTTGCTGCTGCTAAAGGCTACATAGATGCCATAAGGTTAAACCAGCTTTAAATACTATATGTTGCTAATGTATTTTGCAACAATGTACCTAAACATTAGATTTTAAATGGGAAAATTGTGTAACCTCATGCTGTGTTTAAAACTGTCTTAGATTTTCTCTTCTTTGGCATAAAGGGTCTCCTAAAGTTGATCATGCTGTTTCATTTTTGCAACATTCTTACACCTAAGTGTTAATAGTAATGCAACTATGTTAAAATATGTGCATGCTGCAGGGTAGTCTATGAATTTGAAATATTGTTCTAAATTTATCAAGTTAAAGTGTTTCATGTATGTTTTGTGTTGTTGCAGAATACTTTTACAAGCTGGTGTCAGTCCAAACGTTCAAGATAACGATGGCTGGACTCCCTTACATGCAGCATCACATTGGTCTCAGCAGGAGGCTGCAAAACTTCTGGCTGATCGCTCTGCAAACTTTAACATTAGGAGTAAATTGGTAGGGCTGCTTTCTGTAACCATTTAAAAATCTAAACTACTTGGTAAAAACTTTGGTAAAATGTCTCCAATTTAAAGCATATGGTACATTTGGTCTAATATCTTGTCACTTATAATATGAGACATCCAAGATGATATCTTGTTAAATTGACGGTACATAGTGTGTGTGCAAATTTTGTTGTTTAATGTACTTTGATGCAAAAAACAGTTTCTTTTATGTCCCATAGAATATTTATCCAAGGTTTACAAACATCCTGTATATAAACCTGTTTCTAAGACTGATAGATGTTTGCAGGGGCAAACTCCATCTGATGTTGCTGATGAGGAAATGCTGGAATACTTGCGTGACCTTAAAAAACAACAGGGTGAAAGGGTATGTAAGCTAAGTTTTACCTTGGTAAAATGTGACCTTCAATTTGGTTGTGTTTTTAGAAATCCCATTCACTCATTGAAAGTCCTCCATCGCCAACTAAAGGTGTAAACAAGTAAGTTGTTTGTATGTTGTGGTAGAATTAATATATATGTTAAGAGGGCATTGTTAATTCTTTGTTTACCAAGACATGTACATCTTTAAAAACTATATCTTTAAATGCAAACTATTTGATATAAAGTACATTCAATAAACATATTTTCCTTTGGGTCAGCACAGATTTTGTACAATTATGCTTTTNTACCAAGACATGTACATCTTTAAAAACTATACCTTTAAATGCAAACTATTTGATATCTGGGGAAAGTACATTCAATAAACATATTTACCTTTGGGTCAGCACAGATTTTGTACAATTATGCTTTTATTGTATTGCTACACTGTCCATTTTATTCAGGGCTTTTGACAATGCTGCAGAACTAAATGACCAGTCAAAAAGTCGAGACAACTCACTGAAACCACAGTCCATCTCGAAACACAGTGATGAAGTAAGTTCTTCCTCTGATGATGATGCAGAAGACTCCACATCGTCAAGTGAAGTTGCCTTATCTAAAACTAGCAAACTACCTGTGGAAAAGCCCCAAAAAGTTGAAAATAATGTCGATCATGGCCGACCACCCCTCGGACTATCTCGGGCTGGCTCCTCAGATACCGTGAACTTACGAAGCAGGGAAAACAATGAAAATGCCACTAAACTGGTCCAGAGTGCATCTGGTGGCAATGTATCGAGTGTTGGTCTGCGAAGATCCACCCGACCCTCTTCTTTACACTTCCCTTCTTCCTCAGCACAAAAAGAAGTGCGCCCATCTGTGATGAGCGCCAACAGTATATCAAACAACCGACCTGTTGCAACCACCCAACCTATTCAGGCTTCAGTAAGTTCAAAATGTTTGATAGTATTTGGACCTTGAAATGAGACGATGTTAATTGTTGGTTTAAATCTAAGTTTTGATAAAGGGTTCACACTTTCAAGATACATATTGTGTAAAAAAAACATTTCCAAATATTTTTGCTTGCACATGGAAATTAAATGAGTTGTAAAAAACAATAATGATCCACAAAGTGATGTCAAAGCAGTTAGGTTATAAAATTTATTTGCTACTGTTTCATTTGTGTGGATCTAACTCTTAACACCTCCCAGAGGCAAACAATGTTTTGTTGTTTAACCAAAACCTATCTTAATTGAACAGAGGTCTAGAAATGGACCTGGTGTGACACCAGGGACCCCAACTGAAAGAAACCCAGACATCAAAGAGGGTGCCCCAGATACATGGAGATCAGGTAAGTTTTATTTAAATTGGGGACCATATTTTTGAGTTGTGGCTATAAAATATTCAGATGTTGTCTATACCTACTTGAATTGCATTTCGTTCACTCAAGATTCTTGCTTTCAATTTTGTTGGCACAATTTTAATATGCCATAATTTTCTGTGCATAATATAATCTGAAGAGGTTGTTGACGTTGCAGTGCTTAAAACCTTTTGCAGTGGGAAACTATATTTTTCAGTGAGACAGTTACTCACATGAAAAACATATGACCTTCTTTGCAGTGAAGACCTTTTAATGTAAAAGTTACAACCTATTTTTGCATTTGTAGGCCTAAGAAAAACCAGTAGTTTCGATGAGAAAAAGAAAGTGGTTCAGCGAACTACAAGCAGCTCATCACGAAGCCAACTTGACACTGACAAAATCCCAACAGGCCTGGTATCAAAATCAACTGAGGACTTTTCACATAAAAAGGTTTGAACATGAAAGTTTTTCAAAAAGCTTTTAAAGCATGCTGGCTGTAATTATGCCCAACAGGCTTAACAATTTGGCTAAACGGTATTTGTTGTCCCAAAGCATTTGGCACATCAGTCGTAGTACTTCCTGTCAGTTTCTCTGCATTTACTACCTTGTTTGTTGTGTCATATTATGTTTGACGAGATATTACCAGAACTGTTGAATACCAAGCATTTGTAAGCTTTCAGTGGATTGCTGTTTTTTGGAAAAATACATGAACATCCTCTTAGATGCAAAGTAATCTACATCTACATTTGCATTTTGTTAGACTGACATCCAGACGGCAAGAGTGGCACCAATTCTTGATGCAAGAACCACAAATAAAAGTCGCAAGGACTCAGAACAAGAAAGCTCAGGGTAAGATGGTAAAACATACAAATTGCTGTTAAAGTTGCTATGTACTAATATTGATGATTTTTATGGAATGAGTGTGACCTTGTAAAATCGTTTGTAAACTTTACAGATACCAACGCTCAAGTTCCTATCGAAAGTATGGAACTGATTCTGCTCAAACATCTTCTGTGTCTGCTCCAACATTTAAAAGAAGGTACAAATACACTACCACTGTGTGCTGTTTAATTTTTGTTTAAAGTTGTAAGCTTCATAGTTAATTTCTAAGCTTATTTTTTTCACAAAATACTCAACCTTTGTCATAAATTGATGAAATTTTAATCACTTGTATTTGTGGGTCAAAACACAACCATACAAGGCATTGTTTAAATATGTGTATATATAGTGTTTTTATTAAACACTTGTAGCATCTCATACAAAAAAGCGGTGGGCCGAACTACTAGCACTGATATTTCTGAGCCTTCGCTCTTGCTTAACCGTGGTGTAACAAAAAGGTACCAGTAGTGAATCTGGACTGTCTTTTCCTAAATGCTCGACCGTGATGCAATGTAGAGTTTTATGGTGTTTTTGCTATTTGATTTTTATGACAAATTTCGTCGAATGTTTTGGTTTAAAAGTGAATGTTAGAAAGTTACATCTCTGATGTGTTAGGTTATATGCATGATTTGAATTTAACACAGAGGGCAAAAACATCAGCCCGAATAGTTGTTGAGTTTCCTAACAGTCTATACAGTTTGATTTTTGTTCAGTTTATTTACCTTGCTAACATATTGACACATGCCTGTAAAAGACCCATACTGCTGCTTATTGAATCAAGAACGTTTAGGTTAATATAACATGCTGGGGCAACTGCATTTCACATTTATTTGTAGATCCAGGGATAGGGTTTAATTTTTTTACCTATCATAACCCTAAACTCACTTTGTGCACCTTTCTTTAGTAGCTTAAACCTTACTTTACAAGTAAATAAATAAAGATTTGTAGAGTACCTAAACCTTATCATGTTTGCTAGTTTTTGGTGCCTTTTTGCTTTTTTGGTGTGCATGTCGGACAGTTATTAGCATTTTTGGTAGAAATTTTATGCAATCTGTCCTGATACTTTTTTAGCCTTCTGGTTTGATTTCTTCATTGAAAAGGCACATGTTAGTGGTAAAATGAAACCAATTGCATGAAAAGAGGATAGCCACAACAATTATTTTAATATCTGGCAATCCTAACTTTTTCATACATCAACAGTGCTGATGAAAATGATGGCAACACGACTTCTGCTACAGGCCAGTCCACAGAAGCAAACACCACAAGTGCAGGGTATGTGCAATTTGTTTCTATGTCAGCCAAAAATCCTAGTATTTTTTGCACAACAATCCAGTTAAGCTTTGCTCTTTCTGATTTGTCCACATCTGCTATGGGATTCTTCTGAAAAGCACTAAAATTCATAAATGCAGAATTTTTCTGCCAGTTGGAAAAAATAACTAAACGCTTAGGTTTAGGGACTTGAACAGGAAAATAACTCTTTTACTGTCTTTGTTCCCACTACTCTTGCTGCAAGGTGTTGCATTCAGTGCTTTGGTAACAACTAACAATTCATCTTTTTGTTGTCACTGCAAACACATCTTTTTGCTACAGGGATCAGTCGAAGCCTGATAGAAGAAGATCCCATCTTCAACCAGTGAGAGATGAAGAAGCTGAAGCTCAGAGAAAAGCTAGATCGAGAAGAGAAAGGCAGTCGCGAAGATCCACACAGGGTGTTACACTTGGTAAGTGACCACAATATCTGCATTAAACCCATAGTTTCGTTCGCATTCTTAATAATTTTGTATTTAAGATGTGTATGAAGAAGCAAAGAGGCAAATTGAGAACATGAAGCAAGAGAGAGAGTCATCGGGCAGTGCTAGTACTACCACAACTGCAAAACAAAGTGATTCAACTGATAGTGCTATCTCATCTGAAATTACCAAAATACCTCACAATGTTAGTAAATTCTTTCACAGTTTTTGTGGATAAATATATTTTTTCATTCAATATTGTGTATTTTAGAAACATGTTTCTAATACAAATATAATGTGTTATATAGAGTCATTTGCCTGTTTAAATCCATGTCCATTATTAGTTAAATATATTTATGATTTATCTCTTGGTTGCATTTCAGGATTCTGTGCCTTTGAATTTAAATTGGCGTCATTCTGCAACCCACACATCAGCATCATCCACTAGTTTGCACCCCAAGGCTGTAACTCTGCCCTCCAGTTATGTCCCTTCAAGTGAACGAGTGAAAGTTTCACCCAGGACTGCTGCAGTAAACAGTGGTTCATCTGTGCCCAGTATCACCTTGAATGATGATATAGAAAAGGCTAGCAATCCTCTGTTAGGTACTGATTTCAAGTGTGCTATCTTCTGTTGCACTTGATAAAATTTATTATCTATATTACGCTGTATTAAAAAACATATTTATTTCTTAATTTTCTGCTTTAGGAAATAAAATTTGCATCTGTTTTCCCATTGAGGGCAGCTGTAGTATTTGTATTGTCATTGAAATTTCCCATCAATAAGACTACCTACACATAATACATTTTGCAACCAAATCAATACAGACATTTAGCTAAACTATGATCCATAAATAATCTTCCATTTTTAGATGTTGAAGATGATGGTGATGCAAGGAATGATGCAACCCCAGCTGGCCAATCTCCGTCAGCCAAGAAATCTGCTGCACAACAAAGAAGGCGGCAGAGAAAAGACAGAAGATCAACAGGTCTGCCGGATCTACCTCCGGACGCAAATGCTGATGTAAGTGGCAAGATTCAAGAAGCTGATAGTACAGATAGGGCTGTAGGTTCCACAGGTAAAAGTAGAAGAATAGCTGGGGATGCGGACACCTACAGGAAGATTGCAAGTCGCATTGAAGCGATGAAGAGGGCCCAAGCCAAAGCGTCTGATTCTGATGAAGACAATGCATCGCGAGTTTACCCAATAAAGCCGCATGGTAGCCCACGGATTTCTAGCCGGGGTAAACTGAGATCCAATGTCAAAGTGAGCTCTGCCCCTGGGACTGTCAGCATGAGGCGCAAAGAGGCTGATGGTAAAGATGGTGATGATGAAGAAAAACACAAAGCCCTAGTTGCTCGCCTCACACAAAAACTGAAGCGCCACTCAGTGGATGAAACACAAGACAGTAACCTGCCTGAAGAAACAAAAGACAACAAAGAACCTTTTGGCCCCCATGGTGACCAAAATACTGCACTTAAAACAAGTGTGGAAGTACTTGTTCATGACAAACAGAATATGGCGACTGGTGATGGTAAAACCCATTGCGATATAAATGTAGTACCAAAGGAAGAAATTAGTGCCAAAAACATTTCACCAAAATCAAACCAGCCAAGCTTTGTTGACATGTTTGCAGCGAAACCACAAAGTGAAGAAAATACCCAGTCATGTGAAAACCCTGTTAGTTCCCTCAAAGCAGATGCTGCTTTTTGTGAAGATAATAAAAATCCTACCCCTGTGGTTGCAACTGTTAAAGAAACAATAGTTGATGAATCAATTGAAACTGAAGTGTCTGAAATGAGGCACAGGCGCCTTCAAAACCCAGAGCAAAATGCCACAAGCACATCTACAAATCCACCTGCAAATGAGAAGACTCTGCTTCTCAGCAATACCCCCAAATCAGTTGAAAGTGTAGAACAAACTGTAGATGACAGTGGTAAAACATCCAGACATAACAGTACTGCAATGAGAAGGGTTTGCGGCTGTGCTTGTTTCCTCAGCTGTTTCATTGCATTCTGTTCCCTGTGGAAATGTTGGTCAGATTAGTGTCAACACTTCATGTTGGGTGATGGTGATGGCGGTGTAATTGGCTGGTTAGATTTTTGCATCCCAAAATGGTTTTCCACTATAAGAAGATAGCAAACAATTAAATGCCAAGCAAATTTGTAAATATGTGCTATTTAATTAAAAAAGCTTTAAATTTTGTGTTGCATTTTATAGTACAACAATATAACCTGATTATAATTATACTCTACCACCTATTATAAGGCTTTGTTGCAAATATATCTTTTGTTGCATGTACATGTTCCTCTGAAAAGCGTTTGTGCCTTAACCTTGTGCTGCTACTCTAGTTCTGTGTGTCCTTACCAAGTGCATTGGTGGTGTGGTAAAACCTAATTTAATGTTACAACAACATATTATAGCAGCTGTGAAAGCGATGTGTGTTTTTAGCAAACCATTGCTGCCATTTGTTGTGATGCATGCTTGAGTGATAATGGTTGTTCATATGTCGGTCTAGCTGTGAAGTTTTTCAGCTGTGACTTTAGTGATATCAGCATTTTTTAGTTGTACCAGCCTAAATCCACATCCTAGGCGTATCAACGTATGCTGTTGGCATATAACATTTTGTCATATACAGACTTGTTGTAACTGTTTTGTGCATGTGAATGTGTAATTCTGCACTGATTCGTTTTGCAACTCACTAACACGAATAACAACTTGCTTGTACATTTCAAGTTTGTGAGTTTTAGTTTGCGGTGTGACACTAGCAATCCACTGGTTTACTCAACCTTGTTTCATTGGATAGGTTTCGTTTAGGAAAACAATGCTCTGGCCAACTAACCTAATGTTGCTTAAGTTTACTATATCAAACTATAGGGTTTTAATTTTCACTCTTTAAAACACAACTCATAACTTATAAAAATGCTCTCTACATCACAACCCTGTTCCACCTGTCATTGCATGCAGTTCATGTAGTGTGTATTGTTTTGCAGGGTCAGCATGCAGTAAACATGGTAAGAAGTGAACACAGCTCCTCTAATGGCAGTGGGGGTGAAGAATTTGCAGCCACTGACTTAGCATGGCTGCGCCAACTTGGCACAGTAACCAAGAACGTGAGAAATTTTGTGCTTGGTCAGTCGAGTCCAAGTGGTGCAGTGTTGAAGAAATCAAAGTTAAGAAAGTCTGCACTTTTTAAAAGAAGGTCCATTCAGCATGATGTCCATCCCATCGAGTTCCAAAGGCAGATTTTTGGTGAAAAGCCAAGTTTAAGTAGCTCTCTAAATGACAGCCTTAACCTGGATAAAGAAGTGAGCAAGTGTGAAGAACACGAGTTAGAGGCAGGCAGCAATTTATCTCCAATCAGCATGGCAGCTTTTATGCCTATTGGAAGATACAGTCTTTGCAGCATGTCACCTCTGGTCAGTCAGTCAACAGTTAATAAAAAGCTCGCCAGTCATCTTAGTTTTATACCTGGAGAACAGGAAAGTAATAATGGCTCTGAAAAAAGTAAAGGGGCTTCATCAAAACTTAGCAAAAGTAACCTTTTTGTGAGAGATTCTTGCAGTTGTTCCTGCAAAGAGTCCTTAAACATACAGCTGTCAACAAAAGATACACCACAGGCTAATAAAGATATCAGAAAAAAGATTGTTTGCAGTGAAGATGAGTTTTACAGCTCCGGTGATAACGTTGGGATAACTAAAGTAGGATCTGTGCAAAGGTACAGTCCCCAAACAAGTCTTGAAAAGGTCAAGCGAAGACTGGATTTCAATGTTCAAAATTCAGCTAAGGTCAGTTGCATTACTCTGGTAAATTCACAACAAACCTAACACCTGGCACTTACACTACACCAAATAGTTTTTACTACCAAATTAAAAAACTGGCAGAATAACTATTCGAGTCAAAATTGATGTTTGCTCAGAGGAAGTTGTTTTATTTTAATGATAGCTTAAGTAGTGTGCCTGGGCTATCTGCCAGTTACTAGCTCGTGTCTTGAGACACAGGAAGGAAGCCTTGACTGTAAATAGAAAGTCGCTGGTAGCAGGCGTGCATGAGGGGTGTGTGGGGATTAGCATGTATGCTTTAAGCCTTTATCAGTGGCTGGCAGCACACCAGTGCCATCATGTGTGTTGTGGTTCGTTAATGTTTATCTCACTTGTGGCGTAGCACCCAGGAAATATCTACTTCATTTTTCCCTGTTTCATTCGCTTGTATTGACATTTGTGGCTCTGTTTGTTTAGGGTCGTTAAGCAAACATACCACTTTTAAGAGAGTAGGAATGGAATGTATTTGACCACTATACGGCTGATTGTTTTTGGTGTTATTAACCATAAAATGCATAATATATACTTTACTTTTTGTTCAAACTGACATTGCTTTGTACAAAAACTTATTTGTGACTGTGAATATACTTTGTTTTTTGTTTCTGATTTATTTTAGACTTTAATTAACCTTTTTGTAGGTTTTTCAGTTGATTAAATGACTGTTTTTGGTTTGCACTGTTTTTTGTGTGTAAAATTTACAATGCTCTTTTTTAGAATCAGAGTGATGAGGGTGATGAAATAATCAAAAATGACATTGATTCTGTTGATGTTTCAAAGGTATTATTTTTGGTTTATTGATTAATAACTTTTAATGAAACCAGTTTTTTGGCATGCTGTTACTAAATACTCTTGTTTTTGTTAGTCTTTTTTAGTTTTACAGTTTAGTTTTAGTTTTTTGCATCATTTCAATAAATTCATGTTCATTTAGGTGTGATGTGCAAAAACGTTTATGTAATTTTATGTTTTATGTACATCACATCCGAACCACTCAGCCTTTATTGGTGGCCACAAGCAGATGTGTTAACACACTATTATAGGTCAACCAATACATTTGCAATGCTTTGCAAACAGTTGATCTGCGTAATTCAACTTTCCCTTGAGAACTTTCTGTTTTGCCTTGAAAGTCGACCCAAATCCGCGTTCCCTATTGACCCTCCATCCTTGATACACGCACTGTGTTGCCAATGTGTGTTGGCCGCACAGCCGCGCTTGAAATGCCAAAAGTGATTCTTGCGGTTGCAGCTAGCCGAAGCTCCCGCGCTCGATATAAATAGCCGACTTTACCGTGGTTTTTTCTACCAGCGCGCTCTTACTTTTGGCAGTGAACGCTTTTAAACTTACTCATTTCTGTGTATGTACTGACTGCAGCTTACGAGTCTTAGAACTTTTTGCGTTTACGCTCGTAGTGTTATTTTACAAGCTTCGTCTAGTCAACCACACTTAGAAAATGCTTTAATTTGGGAAAACAGTTTGAAACCGAAACGTTTGCTCGAAATTTGTGGTTTGAAAAAACAAATTATAAAAAATTATTTTGCCAATTTTAGTAAATTTTTATAATTTTGGTTCACTGTTGTTCGTATAAATCTTGACCCCGCTGTTCAACTTGTTGTAAACGTTAGCCAAGCTTTGATTTTAGACATCGGCGAAATTGTGTGTGTCGGCTTGCACAGGCGCTTAACGGTGCTAAGCGGATAACGTCATGTGCTGTAAATAATCGAAAGCAATGTGACGCAGAAGGTTGCTCGGCTGCGTCGAGCATCGGCTTCCGACTTTAGACACCACTATGCGCTATTACGGTATTGCTTGGCTGCTGTTGCTATTTGCGGCTGCTTTAAGTATTAGAGATTAAGGCCCCAACTAATGGGGCTGTTGCAGAGTAAAGCTTGTTGAAACGAGAATGTGAGCCACCATGTGTTGGTTGTTTTAGTTTTGAAAATGTGTATTTTATGCAGTTCTGTTGTGGTAGTCAGTAGGCATATCTTAGTTTATTTGGTTGTTAAGATTTGGATTTGTGCATAAAACACTTGCTTCAGCACAAAGTTAGTAAGTAAGAATTTGTGAAAACATGTACGAGTTTTTACTGCCTCACTTCTGTCTGGTAAACAAACCCAACAAATAGCTGTTGTGTGGTTTCCACCGAACCTTTTAAGAGCGATGCATGTTTGTTGCATTGTCCGTAGTCAGTGTGCAACAACCTAGCTGCGATGCCAAGCGATAAAGCGGTGATATGACGATATGCCCATGTTTGGTCGCGTGGCTGTACGAACGGATTTGCTGCAGGTTCTTGAGGTGCTTGTCGCTAGGATGGCTTTGCTTGTCTCGTGACACTGGCTCTGTTTGATGTGTTGTTTTTAAGTCGGGTTTGTAAAACTGATTATTGACACTGCAGTGGGAGCCCGAAAAACCCGCATGTCCACTTTGCTGGCAGAAAAACGACTGTGTGCGGTGGGTGCGGTTGCAAACAGTTTAACATTTCCCTCATATTTAGTTTTAACGCGAATGTTTTGTTCTGGGCCACTAAAATGTAAAAATTCGCGGTGACGTTAAATAAGCTTGACCTTACGTTATTACCTCTCCCACATTTGTGCCCCTGCTTGTTATTACAAAATTGCCCAAAATTTTCTTTAAGCTGCTGTACATTTTCCGGAAATTAGATCTGCACGGTTTGTGACTTTGGTTACAAAATCTCAAAGTCAACAATTACTCGGGTATTGTAGGAATTGTGTAACAGTTGATCTGAGCCGTGTCAAATAACAAAAACGAAGATCGAAGCAGGTTGAGGCAAAGGTCATTTGGGCAGTGAAGCGTGAAATCAAGTGATGCACAGAGTAGAAAGTGACAGATAAGATCGAGAGTTTAACATGAGCACGTATTGCATGGTTGGGCGAAGATTCGGTATGGCAGCTTTACCACAGCCATATGCACTTAGACGTCGAAAAGATTTGGAAGTCTCAGTTAGGGTACTTAGTTTTGCCCTCAGCGAGCCTGTCATTCCTGTGGTGTTACAAGGCAGCCGAGTGGCATTTTTTCTGCGCCGTGACAGACACGCAAGGGGACAGGTCCTCCGAAACGCGTTCGATTTTAAGAAGCAGTCGCTATGATGCTTGTGTTGTGTTCAGCCTTACACAGGCACTGTGATTTAAAGACCGACAGGAAAAGAGTTGAATAACACGAGAGACATGGTGTCGATTGAAGGTTTGCCCTGCAAATGCTCGCGGATGTAGTTACAATGAAAACGGAGCGTCGGCGCCTCCGGCAGATTTGCTGTAAAAATTGGCACCAAGATTGTGTTTAAAACGCAACCTGTCATTCGCGAGTGCTCTGGCTATCAGCAAACTCATAATCAGTCATGCATGCCAACGAGACGAGATGTAATTAGGTTTGTTGTAACGCACAACCCTTGTTTAGTTGGTTCGCATAGTCGTGGCAGTTAAGGGTGCTTGAGAAAAATTTGGTGCTACAAGGTCTTAAACCTGTGCTTGAAATCGTTTGGGCGTTACGATTGCCTCTTCTGTGCCACTAACAGCGCTTTGTTGAATCATGAAGTTAATCGATTAGATCTAATTACAGATTTCTAAGGGAGGTGATGGGTTGCTAACATTAAAATATAGAATGCAGTGCTGTGTTTGTAGTTCAACGAGCAAAGTAAACTAATAAATCACTACAAGTCTCCGTTTTTTAAAACGTTTTTTTTTGTTCCAAGTGGTAGACGGTATAGCTTATCAGAAACACTATGTGTTTGTGATGGTCACCATTGCTTTGTATTTGTTGAGCAGAAAAAGGTAACTTTGCAAAACAACTTTCGCATTATTAAGTGTCAGCATCAGATGTTATTTGCGGCAAAAACAATAGTATTTTACGTTTTAATTGTCGCCAAGATAGATAACGCAACAAATGGAACAATGTACCGTTAGTACTGTGTAAATTGAAAGACATTTTTTGAAATCGTGCTTCGTTTTAGGGTTTTATCTCATAGTAAGCTCATGAATTATTTATGTGACTAGTCGCACGGCTTATGCTTTCTACAGGTTTTTGGCGCAATTCAGCAACCATTTTTACCCCTGGTGACTAAGTTTGAGTGATTCTCTTGTAGAGCCAAGTATAGCACACAAGTCAAAACTGCAGAAAATGGCTGTAAAGAGGACAGGTTTTGCAGCTCTTTTGCTGATGTGCTTCAAGTAAATACACAGTGTTGAGAAATGCTGTAGAAGGATGTTTATTCATTTAAAGTTGTTATTATTGTGGCCTATAATGCAGCCTGTATTGTGGTATGCACAACAGGCTAATCGGTATTTATGTTTTTAAACCTTATTTGTCTTATTTTGCATTAATCTGACCAGTTTAGGCAGGGGAGCTCACAGAATGTGTTGTGAGTAATGTAGCATTGCACGCCTGTAGGGGGTTTGTTATTGAACTGAGGCGTTTGGCATCAAGAATGTCGCTATGACTTCAAAATATTCTACGAGACGACTGTTGAGCGCCCGTACTGATGACGGTGATTCAAGTCCACGGAGAGTTCCTTCGCCCTCGAGGCCATCTCTAGTAAGGCAATATATCTGACACCTGCCGCTGATATCATGGACATGCTGTCAGATTGGTGCACTCCACCTATGCATTCGATCCCGACATGCCAAGCATTTGTTTGCTCACAAGACGCGTGCCTTAATTTCTATCACTGAATAGTGTTGAGGAAAATGGCAGTTATTTGTGACTGAGTTGCATTGTGAAGCCTATTCAAATCGGGCTTGTCCAAGTCGTTTTTTATCACTTCTAAATGTAAGGTTTTGGTCATTGCGCTGGGTTGTGTATATCCCAACAAGTCAAGTAGTTGTCAAGTCGTAAACCTGATTGTTGCTATGCCCGTGTTCGGTTACAGTCTTTGGCGATTTCGCAACCAGCTGTTTCACTTACAAACCAACACACAATGTACCTAACATCCTCTCGTGTAACAGTAACAATGACGTGAGGCATGATTCAGTGTTTTTAGTCACTTGTTCGATGTCTTGCCCTAAAACAACAGGCGCTTTGGTGTTGTTTTAGTGTTTACCACCAGAAACCACCAACTGCTGTTTTAGGTCGGCCCCTGTAACTTTAAAAGTAGCTTTTTCTATGAACGTAATACTGAATGACGTAAAGAGGTTCTATAAAGGGAATGCAATTGCTCGATGTTCGAATTCAAATAGTGATCCGTTTTGTAACTGCATTGAAAACTACGGGCCATTGAAACTAATTGACTTTTAAAAATTGACTAAATCCCGGATTAGTCAAAATGTTGATTGCGCCAGTTACCACTTTAATCGCGAAAACACCTATCACTTTTTTGCGAATATCCTATTTGTGGGCACAGACAGACGACCATCGGTTGTAATTTATATGCCACTTCATGTGGACCTCCAATGGCAACTGTTGGTTCGACAATTTTTATGAATTAACTTCTTGCCTTTTCTTCGCCACCCAATTTATATTACGAATTCTATATTTTCTGAACGACGTTAGGTGTGTTGCCTATGTTAATTACCGGGCACTTTTGTTCCAGGCGGAGCGATTGCGACCTACAGCGGCTCGATACGACTCGTCGTCGCTTCCCGACCGACACAACCGACACCGGAGCGGGTTGCGTGGGAGTGATTCCGACCTTCCCTCTCGACTCGCCTCATCGGTTAGCAACGCGAGCGAGGATCGTCACGCCAACGAGAAAAACTACAAAAAGGTCTTGTTGTGTCTTCAGCTCAAAAATCTGCTTTCGGCTTTTAACGTTTGTCGCGGCTCGGTTCGAGAAGTTATTTGCTGTTGGTTTAAAGAGTTTGAAGTTTATTGCCTTGCGCTGATGTCCTTGTGCGGTATGCGGAGGGGGGAGGGAGGGTTAAAATGACTTTAGCGGCGCAGACCTTCAAAAAAAGTTAAATGCGTTTGCGTGTGCAGCTGTATGGGACACTTAATGCAGTACGGTGATATCATTTTTCAGTGAAGGTATATACACCATTTTGTTAGTTGATCTTTTTCTCCTTGCTGATTTTATATTGACTTGTTACTAAGCATGGGTAATATTACACTTTGCCCATTAAACTTCTACACAGAACCGCACAACTAGTAAAACCTTGTTTACTGCAAATGAGGCAATACTTAAACGTAATATTCTATACTGATACATACGCCAGTTTTTATTCAAATCTTGCTTCTACTTGTACAGTTGTACGAGGATCAATGTGCCGAGAACGAATCGCTCCGTTCTGAGTTGGCGGAAGCTCGAAGAAAGATCGCCGAGTTGGAGAGTCGGCTGGAGCGGGCTGAGGATGTTGCAGCGAGACGAAAAGCTGCTGACACCGAGAAGCGGGAGAGGAAAGTCCTCGAGAGGAAGCTAGCTGACATGGAGAAGGAACTGATGGTGAGTGACCTATTGTCGATGGGGAATTTTTTTTTAGTAAAATGCGTGAGGTGCCATTTGTTTCTTCCCCCGCCGCCCGAAAGGCATTGCAAAAACCTCCG
This sequence comes from Phallusia fumigata, assembly GCA_008931825.1. NCBI lineage: Eukaryota > Metazoa > Chordata > Ascidiacea > Phlebobranchia > Ascidiidae > Phallusia > Phallusia fumigata. The sequence continues at coordinate 20,781 of QXVZ01001644.1, forward strand.
AATCCATCCCTGGGTTCGTGGTAACTCAGTGGATCAAGTTTAATTTATCTGTGGCTTGTGGGAGAAATCATAACTCACTTTTATGACAGGATCGCCTGTATAATGCTTAAACGCCAGACCGCCTTCTTAACTTCTAAACCCGTTAATCCATCAGAACAACGATGAAGTGGACGCCTTGCAGGCCAAGAACCTTGAGTTGAAGCAGGAAAACCAGGCGCTCACTCGTTTGGTGAACAAATTAGGTTACCCGGACGAGAAGCAGAGGTCATCCAAGCCTTCGTCCATGGTGGAGGCTTTCTCAGGCCGCACGGCATCTCCAACTGCCTTCGCGGACGTGACTGACAGTAAACCGCTAGAAACACTTGATGAATCGGAACCTTCTGAAGATGAGAAGGCCAGCGCTGGATTTAAAACCCCTAGCGCCAGGGATAAAAGGAAGCTTGAGAAAACTACCTCTAACTCCTCAAGCACCTCCAGCGTGTCAGAGGAGACGGAACGTCGCTCCTCCTTCTCCGACAAATACTCGTCCTCCGCATCGCGATACACTCCCAAGAGCGACTACTCCAGCACCCGCGATCGCGGAGGTTACAAATCAGATTACTTCAGCAAATACGGTCGCACGGAATCAACCGACTTTTCTTCTGACCGTCCCCATTACAAATCAGGCGGTAGCTTGAGGGAGAAGCGCAGCGCCGGTTTGCTGACGTCATCATCGACTGGAAAGTTTCCAAGCTCATCGTCGTCGCCTTCACTGGCGGGCGGCTACCATACGATCCCTGTACCGGCATCGCGCAGTCGCTACATCAACTCCATACCTCCTAGCAGTCCTGTGCTGACCCGAACCAAGCTGGGAAGCGACACAACGCCGACACTTTCTTCTCGCTACTCGGACCGACGCGAAACGCCGATGACGTCGAGTAGTTACCGGTCTCGCGCTTACGAGCCCACAAAGCGTTCCCGCTCACCTGTCAGCTTTCCGTCGTCCGCGAATTCAAAGCGTGTTGGCGAGCTAATGAACACCTATCGTCTGAAGAATTAAAATGCACTGCCACTGTGGCCGGCTGGCACCTGAGTATTTCGCTACAAAAGTATTCTGCCAAACAAGTTCGACTTTTGTTTGCCATCGACGCGGAATCGTTTCTGTCCTGTGTGAACTTCCCATCCCTTGCCTTTGCAGACTTCTCGCCAGCCGCCACCAGGCGACCGCCGATTCCCAGCTAAGGTGAACAGGAAAAATGCGAATGGCTTGTCAGCGAGAAACAATTCTTCGCGAAATTCGAATCTTTCATTTCATTTTGTGACGTTTGGTTTTGTTGGTTTGTCCACAAACTTCGAGCCCTTTCGCTAAAAGTTAATTAAAGGCGCCCACGAAACACCGGTTCGAAACAGAAACTTGCACAGGCACCTTCATTTGTTTGACAACGGCGGGCGCATGCTTGTGCTCTTCGCCATAAAACGCAAACAAATGGTGCCGAAACGCAATATTCTGTGTAGACGCAACCTCGGGCGGTGCCTTTACCTTAACATCAGCGAGAGGACGCGAAAAAGCTTGCATTGATTGGACATACCCTCTGTAATCATGTGGCATGCATTGTAAAAAACAAGTCCTGACGAACCTTGTATCCCTCTAACACCGCTAGTGCCCGGATGGTGTAATCAATCTGACAGTTAACTTTGTTGATCTATTGAAAGTTAATCGGGCTGCCGCAAGTTTAACCCTCTGCAACGGGAATATGCCATTTTGGCGTTAATCAAGACAAATCTCTAGGTATTTAAATCTCATTCGGGCGTATGGCCTTCGACGTGTCTTGCTATGTAAATTGTTGGCCACGAGTTTTTGAGGCTTTTAGTCCGAACACCACTCCCGTTTATTTCGTAATTTGGCTGTTTGGTCTTGCTTAATTAGTGCCTTCTTTGGTTTTGCATGTGGCCTCGAAAACTGAATCAAGCTGTTTAAACCAAACCTGCATGATGATGATACTATATACCGTCTCCCGGTATGTCGTTTATTTTCAGTGTGGCACCACGCTTTGTGATTTGGCGTTCCGGGTGCGTGTTCGTTTGCTTTCATTCAGTTCTTTCTCTGCTCACGCACCCTGACGCATGGATCTGCTGTCGTCGTGTTTTGTTTCTTTACACTTTTTAAACCAGGGTGTAGGCTTACTTTGCAACTACATCAACGTAAAAGTAAATAAGGCAATATCATGACCAACTTGTGTGCAATAAAATAAACTTACAGTAAATAAAGCATTGCCTAAAACATGATTCCCTTGCATTTTTATACAGGTTGTAGTGTAGTTTTTGGTTTGTCTACATCGTATTGAAAAGTGATTGTCACATGAATCACCGTTGATTTGTTTTTAGGTGCTCACCGATCTTAAATCCGACAATCAGCGCTTGAAGGACGAAAACGGCGCGCTCATCCGCGTTATAAGCAAACTGTCCAAATGATGGCGGTCAAAAATTGATACATCTAAATCAACGTCATCACCACGTCATTGATTCACAAGTACAGATGTAGCTTGCCGGATACTATCAGCAGTATATGGGACTAGAGCGAATGTTGGAGTGGGCCTTTGTTGGAATGTTTGAGAATGAAGGAGTATCTCTGTGTACACTCTCTTGCCCGCCCGATGCGTCCTCTGGTTCGCTGTCAGATCTTGATTAAGTGTTTTTATCGAATCTCCCCTTTGAAGTGTGGAATCCCACTGACAGAAGGTGCTTTTCCACCCACTGTTGTTTCGAATATTTCACATGTAGGCTTCTTGCAACCCATCGCCCCGACGTGGTAGTATTTTGACAGAAACAGTGGTTCTCAAACGAAACAAACAAACCTTGACAGGTCACAATCTGATCTGACGCGATTTTGCACACCTTATACTGAACAAAAAATGGATTGTGACATCTGGGCGCTCCCTGGTGCCCCTAGCAGTATTTTGTATGTTCGTTACTTGGCATGAGTAACGGCAGTTACCGAATGTGCACGTTTAAATCATTTATTGTTATATTGTTACAAGAGAGTGTATTTCCTTATATAGACGCGTATATGATTACACGACATGGTGCTGCAGCTGGCCCGAACAACACGTTTGGTTTGAATCAATGGCTGTCCTGATTGCAGTCGACGTGAATGATTTTTCCGTCCGTGCCAGCGCATATAGGTCATTAGACTCTCAAAGTATCGTACGTGGCGTTGTAGATTTATTTCGATTTCCGGCCTCATCGGCTTTGATTTTAAACGCAACGAAAATTTTGCGCGCGTTTTAAAGTTTCGGTGTATTGGTTACGTTCTTTGTATACTTTCGATTTTTTGTTATCGCCCTTCCCTTCCGATGTCAGCGACGCGCGAAATTGCGTCGCTGCTTGCCTCAAGTGCCTACCGACACAACACAAAGAAACAAGTAAAAATGCCATCATAGGAAGTGCTAAATTTGGCAACGAAAGTTAACGTTAAGCGAGTAAGTTAATTTAAACCGTTTTTCTTTTTGTCGCATGCGGACTCGTATTCTTACTTCGACCCCCTTCCCCCTTTTTTCTATCTTGATATTTCGGTTTTTAAACGTTCGTTTTTTATTTGACGCTAAATGATCAAACTGAACACTTAAATCGATTCGAGGTAACGTGGTGGGCTGCTGTGCTTGAACGTGAGAGTAGAAAGGTCGAAATACACAGCGATTAGTTTTCAGCTTTTCTTGTCTTGTCAGTTTAATGGAAAGTAAGGCAGACTTTAATTCGGGATCTATTGCGTTTCTGAATTATGTGTGATTTTTTTATTTTTGCAAAACACAACAGTACAACGAAGAAACACGTACAGCCACACAAAAAAATGTTGAACCGGCTTTTCCTGTGTATTCCAGTTCTGAAAGTAACACATGTTGTCAAGATAACTTATAAACAAAAGTTTGTATCAGTACAAAGCGANAAAGTTAACGTTAAGCGAGTAAGTTAATTTAAACCGTTTTTCTTTTTGTCGCATGCGGACTCGTATTCTTACTTCGACCCCCTTCCCCCTTTTTTCTATCTTGATATTTCGGTTTTTAAACGTTCGTTTTTTATTTGACGCTAAATGATCAAACTGAACACTTAAATCGATTCGAGGTAACGTGGTGGGCTGCTGTGCTTGAACGTGAGAGTAGAAAGGTCGAAATACACAGCGATTAGTTTTCAGCTTTTCTTGTCTTGTCAGTTTAATGGAAAGTAAGGCAGGCTTTAATTCGGGATCTATTGCGTTTCTGAATTATGTGTGATTTTTTTTATTTTTGCAAAACACAACAGTACAACGAAGAAACACGTACAGCCACACAAAAAAATGTTGAACCGGCTTTTCTTGTGTATTCCGGTTCTGAAAGTAACACATGTCGTCAAGATAACTTGTAAACAAAAGTTTGTATCAGTACAAAGCGAAGTAGGGCAATTTTAAGTGAGGGTAAGTTTAAGGGGTGGGGAACCTGCGACCCGCTTGACTATTTAGTGTGGCACGCATCAGAATTTTGTAAAAGTATACAACATAGCATCCATGAGATGACTTCGACATTGTTGGCGATTAATATTCAACTGTATTCTGGCGTCACTGGCGTAAAAACTTGCCACACGTTTAATCACTTTCGTAACGTAACAGGCGCTTTTTTGAGGCCGTTCCGTAATGTTGTGCAATTCGTTGGACCCGCAGTACTAAATAGATTCCCCACCCCTGGTTATTCTTTATTGAAGAGTATTCCTAATTAACGGTTTATATTCAACATGATAAGTTACCCATCCAACACAGTAAAAGATTTTCCCAAATAGCAACAGCGGTAGTGTTCCGTTCTTTCGTTGCAACACTGTTTTTGAAAGGTTTTTAAGAAACCGCTTACCTACCATTGGGCATCGCGCTCTTCTCGTTTGTCCCCACACGATGAATCCTCATCGGATATAATGTCCCCCTCGTGTTCATCGTCACTCACAACCACGTCCTCTTCCACTATTATCTCGTCCGTATCATCGCCTTGTTCGTTTTCACTCGGCTCGTTATCACTCTGCTCGTTATCTACAAAGATTATGTTTAGTTAGCAAACATTTCGACTCCATTAAAAAAAAATAAATAGTTCATTCCACTATCTTAAAATTTGCAACCCTAAATTTCACACTGCATTATTTTTCACAAGGTGACAATTAGTGTGTTTGTGGTGTAGCCTTACCAGACTCTGATACTTCACGCTTGTTGCTGGAGAAACTGCAAAACACCGACAGTTTGGTCAAGTTCATATTACTACGTGGCAGTAGTAACATCACAACATTAGAACGCAAAATCAGTCATTGTCCTTTTTCCGCAATTGGGCGTTTACCTTGCAGGTAGAATGCAAATAGAGCGAAAAACAACTTACCTTGTGAGATTTGAATCAGTGCTAGCGGCGCTTTTTTTGCCTAAACAAACAGTAATTTGATTCTATGCAATAGAAACGGTCAAGGTATTTAAGAGTTGTTTCATGCATGCTAATATTTTGAATCTAGTTTGGTCTGTGCCTTAAGTTTTGGTGAGCATTTCTAGAAAGTGCATCTAAGTTTACGCACCGTTCAGCCAGTAGGTCATTATTCTGTCATTTCCCTTTATGTCGACCACTCCTTTGTCTTCAATACTGTATTCGTCCGAAATAATCAGTTTGTCACGACATGTTTGGCTGATTTGAATTCGTTGGCCCTAAAAAAGAACGGAACACAGAATACTTGAGAATGTAACATTACGTTCATGCTATTTTAAAATGATGGATAGTACCTAAAACGGTACCTCATTTTTTGTTAGCCAATTTCGCTCATCCTTTTACAGTCAGTTTAAATTTTTACATGGCAAGGATACGTACTGCCATACTTGGCGATTAAAATACATCTTTGAAAAAGTACCAGAGGATATATGCGAAGTTAAAAAGAGTGTTGTACCCAGCCCACTTTATCTTTTGTTTAAGATCCTACACAGTGACCTACCGATCCGGTTGCTTCCATCTTTGAAGCAATGTTTACTGTGTCGCCAAACAAGCAGTACTGAGGTATTTTGTGACCGACCAGTCCTGCTACAACTCCCCCGCAATGTAAACCTGTACAAATACTGTGTTAGGGTTGACGACATAACAGGATTTATTAAAACTTAACCGAAAGTAACATGTTCAGTAACTGCTGTATTTAATTACACACCTAATTTATTGGGGTGGGGGGCATAATTATGCATTGATTTTTATTTTGTTATGAATTGGTTGGTAAATACGAATAGTCCTATATGTTTTGTTGTTGATAGAATAAGTGAAATAGCCGTACCGATCCTGATTTGTATTGGTTCCCTGGTGTTAGGATCACGGACAGTTTTTATTCCCCGCAACATCTCGATGGCCATGTCAGCCATGTTGTGTGCATGCCGCTTGTTGTAGTTGGGAGCACCAGAAACGCACATGAACCCGTCAGCAACTGTCTCCACTTTGTACGTGCTGAACTGATCGCACAGCAAGTCAAAGACATTGACCTGCGTCATAGGTTTACATTTGCAATTTGCGTATTCCCACAAAAACTGAATTGGTCGGTTTACAAAAAGGTAAATATCACTGTGTATTTGCACCTACCATCATGTTCAATATGATCATAACTTCATGTGGGGCAATGTGTTGACAAATGTTGTCAAAGTTCACTACGTCACTGAATAGGATCGTGACGTCATCATAAACCTGTGTAGGAGTTAATAGGATGACAATGTCAGATATTTGTAATTAACTACAAATGGCACATATTTTCCCTTAACCGGACAAAAATTCAAAAAAACAACAGTGAAAAAATGTGTTTTTGCCTACACGACACAGCTTTTCTTCCGAGTATCCTTGGCGCAAAGCATTTGCGATTTCTTTGGGGATCATGCAATAAAGCAGGTCGTCGCTTTTTCGTTGCTCAAAGCTTAAATTTTCAACCATCTCTTCCAACCGTGCAGCCTTGCCCTAGAAAGATATATCAAGATGGCATTCTGATACAAAGTTGAAAATAGATCGGCAACATACTTAATAGATATGTTATAAAAAGAATTATTCAGCACTTATTCGATATTTCAAACCTTTTAGTAATTTCTGTTGTCAGAAATTAGACATACTGGTTTGTCGACCGCTAAAAGTTCACTGTTTGGGACTTTACCTGCTCCAGGTTTAGTGCCAACTTGTATTCTGTTGTGTCTTGTGGACCATGAAGAACCATGTCTCGACTCAGATCGTGCAGAGGCAAGTCGTTGACGAATATTCCCATGTCATACATGTTGTTCAAATCGTCAATCCTTGTGTAAAAAAACTTGGTAAAACAGGCTTAGTCAAAAAGAACGTCACTTAATTATTGGTGCTATTGAAGCTGATTGTTCCAATGGTTACAATCGTGGTGCAATAAATGGTTGTATTGCCGCACGAAATGGATTTGGATGCACCTAACTGTAGCATGGTTGGTACTACATCACATTGGTGACGCCTAACGGCGACAACTAACCTAAATGTGTAGGCCATTTGACTTGTAACATGGTTGCCACAAGAGTAACAATATCGAACAGGTGAAGAAGTTGAGGAACTACCATTCCATAATGACAACAGTTGACGCTATGATCTTTGCTTACATTAGTGTTGCGATGAACAAGACATAATCCCCTTGCTCGACGTGAAGCATTCTTCCTCGGAGTTTGATAAAGTGTGTTGCTGTCATTTGGTCTCGAAACCGTGACGCTACAGCAGATAAACCTCGGATTATTGAGTACAAAAAGACCAAACAGAAAGTTTTCAAACTTTTATCGTGCTCAACCCAGCCCTTAACACATTTTCACTCACTGTCATTCTGATCATTAGGCCTCCCGGAAGATTTTGCTGACGTCAGCTCAAAAACGTTGTTTCGATTAATAAGTATCTAAAAAATGGACTGTTAGGCTGGTAATTATGTTTAAGTATTTTCATCACTCACATTGTTCCATGTTAATTCGTATCCTAGTGGTCTCGTCATGAAGAAAGTTTCGTTCAGCCTTCTACCTTCCAGTCCACTTTGAATCGCTTCCAAACCAAGTCCGGTGCTCATGATTTGCAACCTTAAAATGTAAAATTATGCAGGTAGATTGGGTTATCAAAGGTCTTTCTGATGGTAACAGTTTTAGTTTTCACCAAATTTTCTATTTAGTTTGCCATACTTGTCGTTAAATGCGACATGAAATGGAAACAAGTCGAATAAGCCGTCTGAATCGAGAGTAAGATTATTGCTGGTGTGGAAATTCTGTTTTTTGGCAAGAAGTTCACGAAACTGCTTGTATTCGTTGTTCGGGTAGTTCAATCTGAGAGAAAAGGAAGTTTGGTAAGAAAAAGTGACCAAAATGCATTGAAGGTCGTTTAAGGAGCAATTATACCTGTAAACAGCTAACATTATGTCACCAGTGAAGCCATGTTGTGTTATTTCAATATCGAGGTCGATATCGTAGAATTTCGTGGCGATTTTTTTAAGAAGGCCTTTGACGTATTGTGTAAGGCCGGAGAAAGTGCGTCTGCTTCGGTACTGCAACTCCAAACCATACACATCTTCTTTGGATACGAGAAAGCTAAAAATGTATAAAGGTGCAAAAAGATTGGCATGTAACAAACAGTGGAAAATATGTTGTAGCTATGGGAAGCAGTAAGCGTTTTTATCGCTTTCGAGGAAAGCGTTATGTTAAAGCCTAAGACGTTTTCGGCACTCTAAATGGTAGTAAAAGTCCCAAAACGACTGGTAATCCTATGAATAAATATATTGTGACAGTTGACATTTCAGTTTAAAATAGGATTTCAAGATAAAATCGAAATTTTGAACAAATTTGCTATCAACCTATTGCTGGTTTCGCTTGTATAACAAGTTCTTTTTTACCTACCTGGGTGGTTGCATTTCAGTGAAACTAAATCTGTAGTACTCGTGCATGCAATTCAAGCCGTTCAAGAAGTCTTTGAACGTCCGTCCAAGTACTTTTGTAATGCTGTCATTCCTGTGAAACAAAACGGATTTATATTGCATTATTTTACATGCACGTCTGATAAACTCACCGTATTTCATTGATATATTCAATAAAATGTTCGCCAGCAGCTTCCATTATGGTATTAACAGAAAAACCTGTCAATTCACTCGCCGCCTTTACAATTGTCGCAACCAACTGCTCGTCGTAGATCTGTTTAAACAGTCACTCATACTTTGGGGACAGACAAGCCAAGAGTTTTTTTATAACCAGGGTGCCAACCGAAGGAGTGCGATTTCGTTTTGGCACGACCCACAAAAAATATTACCAAGTCCCGCGACCAAGATTTTTAAAACATTTTGAAATAAATACCACCGCCAGATTTTAGTCAATTAGGTTTTTAAATATATTTTGCAATTTTTATGAACATATACCTTAAAATTTAGTAAACCAACATTTAGGCAGATATTTACTTACCCGATGAGTTGTAAAGACAGTAGACGAGATGTCCCGAGATCCAATAATACTCTGCCATATTTTCTCTCCGTACACCTGCTTGATGCAGTCCATCATGCTGTCCAATATAATTCCATACATCTTCCTGTTGTTTCAGTTGAAGTTGGCCCAGTAAAAGAATTTTTTTGTTTCGCGATAGACAGACCTTGATAGACATGAGACAAAGGGTGGCAGTTTTAGATTATTACATTTTTTGTCTGTTTTTTTCAATGGTAAAAAATACGCTCCACTTCAGGAATCATTTACCGCTTTTTTGTAGCCGTAAAAAATAAAACATTTATGTTCAACCCAAAAAAACCTAGTTTAAAAATCTACCACCCTCTGAGTGCCCACCAAACCGGTACTGATGATTATTCGCTTTGGCTGGTGCGTTTTACGTACAAATAGGATCCTACTGTCTAAAACATATGCTTTATTAATACAACCAGTCAAACACAGCTGTTTATTCGCTGTAGGACTTCAAAAACACATCAAAATAATGGTCGGTGTAGTCTGGTTATGACATGAATAAGAAATGACATGTTGTTGATTTGTTACATTAATCCCGTTTTTAATAACAAAGACGTGGGTTTGTTTTACCTTGCACATAAATGCTGTTAAAGCGCCGCTGGTACAATGTGAAACAAAATGCACTGCATTAGGAAATCGAAATGGAACAAAAATTTGTGACGAAAAATGAAATAAATTGTCAAAGTCCCCGGCGCTTTGTATTTAGAAGCCTAGCAAAGTGCAAATCCAACTGCTTTGTGCGAATGCAGTCATAATTAGGCAGCTGTGATCGGATTCGGCGCACCAGACTCTTACTCATGTGCTGTTCCTTAAATATATTGAAAGAACTGTTCGATGACAACACATACTGGTCTAGTAAAATATCAGTTTTAGTAAACCGAAATGCCACACTGGTCTGCGTGCGCCGGTCGCGTTTGTAGCATTAAACTAAGCATAAACCAAAAACCCTACACGTTTTTCGGTTGAAGNAAAGCGCCGCTGGTACAATGTGAAACAAAATTCACTGCATTAGGAAATCGAAATGGAACAAAAATTTGTGAAGAAAAATGAAATAAATTGTCAAAATCCCCGGCGCTTTGTATTTAGAAGCCTATAGCAAAGTGCAAATCCAACTGCTTAGTGCGAATGCAGTCATAAGGCAGCTGTTATCGGATTCGGCGCACCAGACTCTTACTCATGTGCAGTTCCTTAAATATATTGAAAGAACTGTTCGATGACTTCACATACTTCACATACTGATCTAGTAACGTATCAGTTTTAGTAAACCGAAATGCCACACTGGTCTGCGTGCGCCGGTCGCGTTTGTAGCAATAAACTAAGCATAAACCAAATAACCCTACACGTTTTTCAAGGCTATGCAAACAGTATCATTGTTTTCTGCAAAACTTGAATTGAGGGACTTGCGCAGCATTGACGCAACATAGTCACTTGAATGTAGCACTGTGGAGCAACAGATAATCACATGTTGTGACGAACTATTCCACATAATGCACAGCGCCACTGTGTGGAAAAACTTTATTTCAAATTTTCACAAACTTTCGCCAGCAAAGAACGTTGGAGTGAGAAAAAAATGTAAGCTCTGTCTTATTCTTTATCGGATGTGAGAAGTAAAAGCATTTCGAACTATGGCTTATTAAAACTATGACCTAAATGTTAATAATTTACGACTGGATTGTGCAACATGGCCCTTACGGGGAGTTAACGCAGTACATGCTGCTAATCACGTAGCCTCTGCGTTTTACACACATTTGCGCAATCTGCCGTCTAACCAGCGTTGTACTTCATTGGATTTGTGGCCCGTAACTGTTTCCCCAAAGTGCCATGTTGTTGGTTGCTTGACTTGATAATTATTACAATAAAAGTAACAAATGCTTTTAGTACGC